>PVJS01052460.1:0-13610 GCA_004027185.1 Glis glis
AAAAAAAAAAAAAAAAAAAAACAGAGGCATGAAGAGGTTAAGTAACTAACCTAGTAGGATTGAAGCTTCATTTCTGGGACCTCAGAGCCCATTCATTTAACCATATCTTAATTGAATATGCACATTGTCTTAGCCTGGGTGTCTCGGAAAGCGGGGCCTAAGGCAGAAGGTTATGTAATGCTATTTCATTAGGAAGTACCATCCCAAGAGCAGGGGTGAAGGGAAAGGGGAGCAGGGCAGGGCAGTAAGGAAAACCAACACAGGGTGCTGATGGAACGCACCACTGCTGACTGCTGTTCATTGTACAATCTACAGGACTTTGAACCCAATAAATCATAGCAAGCCAGGTGTGGAGGTGCACACCTGTAATCCCAGTACTTGGGAGGCTGAGACAGGTTTGAGGATCTCAGGTTTGAGGCCAGCCTCAGCAATTTAGCAAGACCCTCAGAAATTTAGATCCTTTTTCAAAATAAAAAAGGCTGGGGTATAGTTCAGAGGAAGAACGCCTTGGGTTCGATCCCCAGTACCAACTATGTATTTTTTTAATAAGTTTTATAAAATGCATTTCCTCGTGGGAGAAAAAAGGCAGACTTTATCCACTGGCTCCTACCCTCTGTTAGTCAAATTTGCCTCGTGGGGCATTAACTCCTCCACACCTCCAGGTTACCCTTAGGTAAAATCAAGAAGGAATCCCAGGGCTGGAGGTGAGAGGTGTGTACATGGGCAGAGGGTGAGGGGCTGCCATCTTACACTTAACATCAGGCAGACTCCATAGAGAGAGAGCATCTGAAGTGGTCTGTAAGAGCAGTCTCCTGATATTGGCTTTCCAAATGGAGCAAAAAGTCATAAACCACTCACATGAAAGCTTTAGAGCCGTCTACTACTTGGAAATCACCGATTCTTCCTGGAAGAACCATCCTAACTCTCCCACGAGATTTAGAGTGGCATAGGAGTGTATATACTCACACTAACCTGAAATCTCCTAGAGTGATCATATACATAATTCAACCCAATACTTGTCACCTCCCCTCCACCTGGGTTAGCTATTCCTTCTGTGTTCTAATAATGTCCTCTACATAGATCTCTGCCATTGTCCTTTCGTCTGGTGTGTAATAATCCATTTATGTCCATCTTCCCCAGTAGACTGTGAGATCCCTAAGGGAAGGGACTAGTCTCATAGTTTTGTTTTTTTTTAATACTGGAGATTGAAACCAGGGGCATTCTACCTCCAAGCTACACCCCAGCCTCCCCCCCCCCCATTTTAATTTTTTAAATTTGAAACAGGGTCTTGCTAAATTGCTGAGGCTATCCTTGAACCTGCAATCCTCCTGTCTCAGCCTCCCAAGTACTAGGATTACAGGCATGCACCACCCCACCTGGCTTCTCATAGGTCTTTGAATCCCCAGCACAGCATGTATATGCTAGCACACATGAGGTACTCAGGAATTTCATGTAAGGAAGAATTCAGAGGTACAAAAAGAGTGGAGGCCTGAGACAATCACTGTGGGGAGTCGGAGGGAAGAGCATTCAGTTGTTGCGGGTTGGCCCGAGGTTACCAGTTGTGAAGCTGTGATGGGAGCTATCTGCCCACTTGTGTGACTTTCTCCACCAGCACCTGACTGGAGAGTCGAGGACACCTTTGATCCAGGTGTTGAAGATATTGATGAGTGTATGACCAAGCCATTGGGGGACAGTAGTTTAACAAGATGTTAAATGGCATTTCCTATTTTCTCAGAGTTTCAGACAAGACCTCATTCTATGGATAATGGGTTATAATTGTTTGCTGATTCAAAAGAATGGGAGTGTCAAGACTCATATCCAGGACTTGCCAAGACGTAGGCAAAAACCAATCTTGTAGGTCCTAGCCCACTGTCTGTCTCTAGGCTACAAAAGAAAAGATGAAGCTTTTTTTTTCAGGGAAAATTTCTTTAAGAAGAATTGTAATTCTAGGTGGAGGGGGGGAGCAGCCTGACATTTCCCTTCACCTTTCCTGGGTAAACAGGAGGTTGATGATCAGTATCCTCAAGTGCAATGAGGGAGCTCTCTTGGCCCCGTAGCCTAATGAGGGCTGTCATTGGCAGAATTCAATGACCCTCCCAATGACCTTGTATAATCTCCTTCCCTGAGTGCACATGAGACCCGTAGCTATGATGGGACATCATTCGCATAATTATACTGCATCATAGGACAAGAGGGATTGGGGGGTGTGACTAAAGTCCCTGGTCAGTCGAGTCAATCAAAGGGAAGATGATCATGGGTGGGCCTGACCTAGTCAGGTAAGCTCTTAAAACAGTGTCTAATGGTCTGAGATGCACTCCTGCTGCTCTGGAAGAAAGCAAGTGGCCTTGTTCCGAACTGTCTGTGGGGATCACGCAGCAAGCAAGTGTGGGCGGCCTCTAGAAGCTGAGAATGGTACTCACTTGACAACTAGCAAGAAAACGGGGACCTCATCTGAGGACTTCAGTCATACAGCTGCAAGGTCATGAATTCTGCCAACAAGCATGAGTTCGAAAGAGGATTCGAAGTCTCAGGTAAGAAGAATCCCAGCTCCAGCTGACACCTTAATTTCAACCAGGTGAGACCCTTAGCAGAGGATTCAGCAAGCTCCTACTGGGATACCTGACCCATAGAAACTGTGAGATGATAAAGCTCATGGCCACTTGTTACATGCAACAGGAAATGAAAATAGAGCCCAGTATTTCCCTCCTCTTGGGAAATATTCAGGCCTGGATTGGGGAATGACAAACACTTGTGCCTGGTTCTCACCTGGAAAAGTCTGAGGGCGAACAGTGGTCTGGAACTAATCTGCAAAGGCTGGGTGAGGAGGGAAGCCAGCGAGGTATGTATATTTATTCCAGACCAAGTTGTCCTGCAGAAATAGCTGGGAAGGGGACTTCTCAACTGGACTCAACCCAAAAGAACTGCCTGCTAGGGAAAGGCAATCCCAGTGCAACAGGTTTGGAGGAGTCCATCAGAGGTGAGGGTGTAAGAGGTCAGCCAGGGGTGGGGGGATTCCCTGGCCAGGGAGGTGCAGTAGGAGGTCTGCTGAGTGGAGGGAGTATCTGAAGAACCCACTGAAGTTCCCCGCAGAGAAACAACCAGCGATAAGACACGTGCTTTGAGAGCGGATTCAGATGGACTGCTGATATCGGCACCAGTCAAGTAAGAAATTGCCCCTCGCCAGGGATATTTGAAATATCTGGAGACACTTTGGGCTGTTAGGCTGGGGTCCGAGGTGGGAGGGGAGCCCTGCTACTGACACCTGGTGGGGGAAAGCCAAGGACACTGCTAAATATCCTGTAATGCACAGGACAGTGCCCCCCCCACACACACACAGCAAAGTATTAGGTTGGTATAGAGAAAAGATCAAGAGATGTCCTGAGCCCTCTCACTGGATTCAACTAGTGTAACGAAGCCATTACAACTGTAACCAGTTCAGAGAGAAGATGGTGTAGCTGAAAGGCATGAGATTCAAAAAACAAGGTGTTTTGCCAGAGGGCAGAAGTCCCTGTGAGAAATAAGGAAAGTCCCCATTCTCCTGTGTCAGGTTTCCTAGAAGCAGAGCCTGAAGCAGGGATTCTTGTGCAAGCGAGTCAGCGAGAGAGAGAGTGTGATCAGGTGAAACTCCTTCAGTTCATGTCTCAGAGCTGCCAGAACAAAGTACCACAAACTGGATGGCTTGAAACAGAGAACTGCCTCACAGTTTCTGGAGGTTAGAGGCCTGAAATTGAAGTGTCTGTAGGACCGGTTCCTTCTGGGGACACTGAGGGAGAATCTGTTCCGTGCCTCCCTGCTAGCTTCCAGTATCAGCTGGCAATTCCTGGTGTCCAGTGACTTGTAGATGCATCTCTCCAATCTCTACCTCCATCCTCACAAGGCACTCTCTCTGTGTCCCTGTGTCTTTACCTTATAAGGACACCAGTCAAATTGGATTAGTACCCACTCTACTCCAATATGACCTTCCATCAACTAATTACGTCTGCAAGAATCCCATTTCCCAATAAGGTCACATCCTGAGTTAGTGGGGATTAGGACTTCAACATATCATCCTAGGCATTTCTGGGTTGGATTCCTGTTTATAACAAGGCAATAGTTGTTAAACTTTGTGCATCAGAGAGCCGGGCGTGGTGGCGCACGCTTGTAATTCCAGTACTTGGGAGGCTGAGACCGGAGGATCCGGGTTCGCGGCCAGCCTCTGCTACTTAGTGAGGCCCTCTGCAACTTAGTGAGACCCTGTTTCAAAATAAAGAATAAAAAATAGGGCTGGGGGTGTAGCTCAGAGGTAGAATGCCCCTGGGTTCCATCCCCAGTACCGCAAAAAAAAAAATTTAAAAACTTTGTGCATCAGAAACACAGAAAGGTGAACCCCAGACTCAATTTTCTGACTTAGAAGGTCTAGTGGAGGGCCTGAAAATTTGCACTCATAGCAACTCCCAGGTGATGCCCAGCTGCTGGTCCTGGGACCACACTTTGAGAACCACTGATGTAGGGCAATTCTCAGAAGGGTATAAGTAGTCAGTGACCAACACAGGGCAGCAAGGAATGGGACCGTGCACTGGAGGGTAAAGGGAATTTGGGCAGGGCAACAACATTGCAATAATGACACCATCCTTCTATACAAACTCAAGGTACAGCTGAGTATGGTGGCATGTGCCTATAATCCCAGTACTTGGGAGGCTAAGACAGGAGGATCAAAGGTTCAAGGCCAGCCTCAGCAACTTAGCCTGTTTCAAAAATAAAGGGCTGGGTGTGTAGCTTTGAGGTAGAATGCCCCTGGGTTTGATCCTCAGTACCAAAACAACAACAACAAACCCGAGGAAGATGGGAAGTGGGAAAATAAACCTGGGAGGGCTGCAGAGGAATCAGTCTCCTCAGGAGAGAGTCAGAGTTTTGTTACAGGAAAGAATGGGAGAGACCCCCAAGAAAAGAGGTTGTGGAAGCAGGGGTGATACCACTATAGACAGCCGGGTTGTCTGGATAAAAAGCAGGAAAAGGAGCTTCTATTTTTTAAACAATCATTGAGACAAGTGGGGTGTACAACAATGATGTAGGTGATTTTAAAGCTACAGAATCATTCTTAGAACTCCCCTACGTGTCTTGTGACCAAATTGGCTGCCAGAGCCAATTCACTCTTTTTTTTTTTCCAACTCCAAGTCATTGAGTGGCTGTCAACTATGCGGCAACACCACTCGATCATTCAGGGGGCCTGGAGAAGCCCTTCCATCCAGTGTGCAACAAGTCTGACTATTTAACCAGGAGAGACAAAGCTTTATGGCAGCTTTAAGTTGTGGCGAAAGCTTAACTATATGGCTCTTCTAGTGAGAGAGTTATCGAAGATTGTATAAAATTGCAGCAATTTTACTGAACCCAAGAAAATGTTCTGTGGTTAGGAAGGGAAAAGGAATTATTTCAAATGCATTATAGGAAAGACAAATTAAAATAGGCAATTTAAGGAAGTGGAGTTAAAAAAAATAAGTAAAGGGAGTGCAGAATGGATTAGCGTTGATGCCCACAGAGGTTGTTGGAAGAAAAATCTGGGAATAGTGCATGTATTAATATAACACCATCAGACTGAATTATGAAAATAGGTGTTTAGAAAATGGCAGAATATTCTCAGGTTAAAAGTAAAATAAGAAAAGTTTCCTAAGAAATTCTTTTCATTTTAGGCTGAATGGAAAGTACATAGAAAAGTCTATATAGAAAAGTCTATACATAGAAAAGAAGAAAGGAAGGAAACTTCCTTTCAGGGAAACATCTCCTAAGAGATTCACAGATTTTGAAATTGAGTCCCACATTTTTATTAAGTACCCCCCCCCGCCAGAAGCTTTATGGGACAAAAGGCTTGAAAAGTTGTAATTTTTGAGAAATCTATAATTTTGCATTGGAAAGATGTTTTACTTCTTTCCCCTCTACATTCTTTTTTTCACAAATAGGACTTTTTATTTGTCAGTATTAAAAATCTGAATTTTAAATAGATTCTTGGACTCATGGTTCATACCCCTCAGCTGGTTCGACTTTAGTGCCTGTCTCATCCCCAGCAGCTTTTCCAGGACTACTATCTTCCCCATGATGCTCCATGAGTTTTCTCAGTTCAAACTTGGGCCTCTTCAGCACTTGTACTTTTCCAACAAAGACATCATGAAGAGAATAAACAGACTGGGAAGCTTTCTCCACGCCTTTCCCAATGCTGTCTGGAATCAATTTATTGACCACTTCTTTCAAGTTATTTGTCTGCACCTCCTGGGTCATGATTTCCATCATCTTCTTCCAGATTTGGTGGACGTGTTGGTTCTGAGCATAAGAGGTCTTCTGTATCTGATTGTTGCATTTTTTAGTAAAACCAACATGGAACCAACACAGCAAATAATCATCGTTAGTCTTGACATCAATGCAGTCTGCCATTTTTTGATCATGGAACACATCTTGTCATGTGTAAGATCTATGCCATAGAAGTTAGGCGGGTTTTTTTCCCTGAACATCCTCAGTAATTAGCTTTTATTTCCTAAATACAACTTCTTCCTTCTGCAGATCAGCAAGGCTCACTTCAAACGCACCACCCTTGAGGTCATCAGATGCAATTTTAGTTCCTTGAGTCTCGAGACTAGTGTTTTTCCAATATTTGTTATATTGAACATAGCCGGTGCTTTCACATCATTCCAGTCTTTCTTAGAAAATGGATCAACCACTTTCTTCTTGGCTCCCTTCTTGCTGCCTTTAGTAAGGTGCTTATTCTTACCAACCACCTTGGTGCTGCTCGGAGAGCCAAAAGGGGTCCTTTACATTCTTCTAAAGTATGCACTGGTAATCATAATACTGCTAAAGATATGAAGAAGAAAATCAATTGTACCCATGATCCACTATGGAAACAAAGCCACATGCCCATCCCATAACCACCCCCAAGTGGAGGGATATACTCCTTTGTATGTTCAACTTTGCCATCCTAAGTAGTCAGTGTCTTTGTGTACAATGGTTAAATTATGTTGGTTGACAGGGGCCCATCCCTTATTAGGGTACAGAAGGTACTGCCATTGTTTCTTTCTATACAGAGAGGAACTCTCCCTTTCATTTCCATCTGTGTTGTACTTAGCCACCCCACACTGTCAAACTCAGCATACCCCAGTAAAGACTTAGCCATGGCTGGCCGTGGTGGCGCGCACCTGTAATCCCAGTACTTGGGAGGCCAAGACAGGAGCATCTCAGGTTCAAGGATAGCCCCGGCAATTTAGCAAGGCTTTCAGAAACCTAGTGAGACCTTGTTTCAAAATAAAAAAACAATATAGGGTTGGAGGTATAGCTTGGAGTACCCCCCCAAAAAAAACTTAGCTGTGTCCATTTGTTCCTGTACCATGCAGAAGACATGATCTTTGGTGTCCTTAACAGAGGGTAAATTTATATTCAAGGACATGAGGTCATTGTTCTGTATCCGTGAGTGGTGGGTTTTTCTCCAGGTTAACATCCGCCTCCATTGCACCAGAGCAGCTGGTTGTAGATGCCATGGAAGATCAGTGGAGGAGGACAGAGGCAGCTCACTGCAGACCCAGCAATCGTTTTTATTTTGCACCTTCACAACAGTATTTGTCTATTCTCAACTAGATTATCTCTAAAGATAAAATGTTAGGTATTCTAACAGGTGTTAATACAAATAGATCTTGATTATTCAACAATACATAAGCAACCTGATTATTCTGAGTGAGAATAGTACCGACCCATTCCCATGTTTACAATACCATATTTCTCATCCCAGTCATCCCTGTGGGTTTTTTTTTTTTTTTTGCGGTACCGGGATTGAACCCAGGGGCGTTTTACCTCCGCGCTACACCCCCGGCCCTATTTTTTTTATACTTTATTTTGAAACCGGGTCTCACAAAGTTGCAGAGGGCCTCACTAAGTAGAGAGAGAGAGAGAGAGAGAGAGAGAAAAAGAGACAGGGAGAGAGAGAGAGAGAGAGAGCTGAGGCTGGCCGCGAACCCGGATCCTCCGGTCTCCACCTCCCAAAGTACTGGGATTACAAGCGTGCGCCACCACACCCGGCCATCCCTGTGGTTTTGACAAAGAAATGTATGACACCAGTGGGGTTGTTTTTAGGTCATCATGAAATGACACATTCTCCTTTAGAGATTAAAAGTCCTGGGTTAGTAATGTTTTCTATTTCTATATCTTATTCTAGTCTCTTTGCCCATGGACCTAGGAACTAACACAATGAAGGCCCTATTTGTCATTCCCATGTCCAGTAGACTATATGGGTCCCCTGTAGCAGGTCATATGGCAGCAAAAACAGCAAATTATTCCATGTTCCTATTTGTGGAGCACAGGTGTCCTTCTCAAGCATCATCATTTGAATCCAGATGGTGTCATCAGGTTCTGTGTCAACATCAGGCAGGTGCGGGGGTGTGTGCTGCAGTCATGTTCATTGATGGTCCTGATGGCCATCTGTAGTCACTTGGTTCACACTGCCAAGGAGCCATCTTCCATGTTTAGTCGTTGTTTTAGCGGGCCATTCACTCATGCAATTAATTCTTCTGTAGATGGTGTTCCAATCAGCATTCTTGCAGCTATAATCTAAAAGATTGACCACATAACTTAGAGGAAAGAAGATTTATTTTCTTAGTTTCAGGTTCAGTCCACATGAGGCCGGGGGCCACAGATCTCAGGGCATGACAGTGGGAGGCAGAGAGAGGGAGAGCACATGGGCTTTGCTCCTTACATCATGGAGGCTAGAAGCAAGAGAAGGGAGAGGAGGAAACATATATAATCCCCAAGGCTGCACCCCCAGGGACCCACCCCCTGCAGCCACACCCTACCAGCCCAGGCCACCACTCAGATAAACCCATTGCAATAGATTTATCTACTGCTGGACTACAACCCTCATGACTCAATTACATCAGCTCCACACATTAATAAATGAGCTCTTTAGGGGACATTTTATATCTAAATATAACAGATGGATTATAAGGTAGGTGGAAATGCTACCATACATCCAAATTCTCTGTTCATTCTTGCATCATGTGGTCAGTGTGGTGTGCTCACTTGTCATTGTCCATGTCCACAGGGGTGCCATACACAGTGCCACGCATTTGAAAGCCATGTATGGCTGCCTTCTGCAAGCATATGCCAGTAGCAGTCCAGTGTGCATGTCTGCACGTTAGGGCAACCTTGCAGCCTTCTCGTGGGGACAAGAGTCTAATGAAGTCAACCTGCCGCTGTTGTGCAGGTTGCCTCCCTCAAGCTACCCACCCATCACACGAGGCACTGGCCATGGAACAGGCAGAGTAAGAGTCACATACGCATACCATGCCTGAGTATCTTGATGGGAGCCCCCACTTCTTTGGTATGGGCCAGAGTTTTCTTTTCTTGTGAACTGTCCTTTTATACAGCCAGGCAGCCACGTCTTTGGCTGGCACATCTTCCAGCCATATACTTTTAGCCGGATCTTCTGCTTCCTGATTGCCCGGCGGGGGAGCACGGCTGTTTGATGCCACTTGATACATAGGCAATTCCAAGAGTGGCAGTCATTCTCAAATGCCTTTCCACATCTCTCCCCTCCCAGAGCTGTGACCAAGGTCCTAAGGGAGCACATATTGTCCCACTGTGACCACAGAACCCACTCAATCCCATCAGGAAGGCTAAAAGCATTCAATTCACAAGGCTGTTCTTGGTCTAAGATGCCCAAGGCTTGTAATTGCTCTACAACTATTTTTGCTCAAGAAAAGCCCCTGAGGTGCTTAAGTTTCCAGTCCCCCCAGGCTTTCCTTTTTACTAAACCATATAATAGTTTTAACATTAATGGAGGAATGTCAACATGTCAACACTCCCAAGAAGGTCTATGACTGTTTGGGAGTAGAGAAAACTTGGACTTTATCTAGAACAGCAGTGCCCAACCAGATAACCCCCCGAGAACGTGGCAGACAGCCCAGGCCCTTGCGGTTTGCAGAACTTCACGGCCCACACTCTTGGGGATGTGCCACCACCACTTGAGCTGCCTTTTCTAGGTGGGGAAAAGACTCAGAAATTAACATCACATCATCAATATAATGAAACATCGATATGGTGTAAGGTTTTGTCCACCAGACCAGAACTGCCACACCATCCCATGACACATCGTTGGGCAATGGAAATATCCTTAGGGAAGAATGTTGCAAGTCCACTGTTGTCCTTCTCATGTGAAATACAACTGTTCCTGGCTCTCCTTACTAGACACCTTGTGTTTCATTTGCCCCCTCCTTCTCCCATCTTCTTATCCATGCTCATTTCCCTTGACTTCTAATCTTTTCAGCCTGTGCCAGTTGAGAAACCAGAAGGCCCACTAAGGGGCTCAGGATTGACACCACAACTGCGTGATATCACCCCAAGGCCTTTTGGAGAATGGCGTCCTTCACTCCTGCTGTGAATGTTTCGTTATTAGTACCAGTGTAGTAGCTTGTGCATAAACCACCTGCTTCATCCCTAACTTCCTTAGGACATCTTGCAGTTTGTCCATGGACTGCTATCACGAGGATGCCATGAGTAACTTCCCCATTTCGGGCCAAGCATTTTTACAGGCAGCTATCAGCCAGGACAATAAGGAGCTGGTGGCACAGTTCTCAATAACAGTAGAATACAGACATTGCCACAGGGTTGGATATGTGGTGACTGGGGTGACTGTACTCATTTCACTCCCTGATAGGAGCATTCCTTCAGCACCGGTGTCCCAGAGCCACATAGCCATTCTGTTACATTTTCCCTGGCTTTTTGCCTAAACACGTTCCCCAGTTCTACCATTTCAGTAGCAGTGTACTCTTTTCTGAAGATGTGCATGTGCTGGTCGGGAGGGAGCAGATTCCTAACATCCACTCCCAGTGGCCTTCACTGATCTGTCTGTACCTTTTGAGTTATGACTGGCACTAGAGCCTTAATCAGCTCACCCCAGTGCTCATCCTCTTCTTCTGAGGTGCTGGGTTCACAGGGATCCCCCATATGAGGGTCCCAGTCCTTTTGAGTAACCAAAACTTTTGATAGTTCATCGCAAATGTTTTACCTTTCAGTTTAGTGAAGCAGCAGTTCTACGTCTTCATCAGCACTCCTCACACAAGCAAAGAACTGCTCAGTGGTCCCCGCTTGAGTTAACTGCTCATGCTCCAGGCTCCTCCTGCAATTGCTTAACACAGGCTTGGGCTTCAGCTCTGCCTCTGTCGCTGCTCACACTGCCATGAGCAGGGGCCTCCCCACCGCCGCTGCTATCTTACATAGCTCTTCTCTTTCTTTAGACCATGTTGCTTGCCCACAAGCAGCAATGTTTCTCTAGTCCCCGGGGCGTTTCAGGGCATCACCATGCTCATATGGGGGCCCCCAGGCATCTGTAATAGCTGCCATCCCTCCCCACATATTTCCCCTTCTCATGCCACAGTCCCTGCACTCGTGGGGGACTTTTTGGCCTCTTGGCTGGCTCGCTAGTTACTCTGTTCCCAGCACTGTTGTGCCAGGGCAGCGGGGTATTAGGCCCAAGAAAGAGCACGGAGACAACCCAGGAGACATTGTTTATTGGGGAAAGCTTTCAAGAAATCAATGACTGCTCCAAGAAGAGTTCGGTGGTAACAGGCTGACAGCACCTATGTCCCTCAGGGTGCTTTGCCAAGCAGTGCCTCCTCTCCCTCACGTTGTTTTGTCCAATGATGGCCAGCTGGATGAGTGACATATATCCTTTTCACAGTGTCCTCAGCTCCACACCCATCCCCACTCAGAGAGGGGCTTTACATGTGAGGCTGCAGAAGCCGTGGCATCAGCAGCATTAGCTTTCTTAGTTTGTTTGTATGACCAGCATCCCAAGAAGCAATTGTCCTGGTGTGCATGCAAGAAAGTCACTTTCTACAGATAACATTAACTTGCCCTAGTTTCCATTGTGCATAAGGAAAAGCCAGTGTCCTTCAAGATAATATGTGATGCACACCTATAATTGCAGTACTCGGGAGACTGAGACAAGAGGATCTCAGGTTCAAGGACAGCCTCAGCAACTTAGCAAGACCCTCAGCAACTTGACAAAAACCTGTTTAAAAATTAAAAAAATAAAAAGGGCTAGTGGTATAACCCAGTGGTAGAGCACCCCTAGGTTCAATCCCCAGTACCACAAAACAAGAATAAGAAGAAGAAGGAGGAGGAGGAAGAGGAGGAGGAGGAGAAGGAGGAGGAGGAGGAGGAGGAGAAGAAGATGAAGAAGAAGAAGAAGAAGAAGAAGAAGAAGAAGAAGAAGAAGAAGAAACAGCTAAATATTTTGGCCAGGATTGTTCTCATTGTTCCCTTAACTTGGCTAGACTTTGGGTAACAGAAAGAAGACATTTAGGGACATGGCGTTTTACTGTCCCCTTTTCTTTAGGGACAATACAGAATGTTATCAAGAAAGTCTAGGGTTCTCACACTGGTAACAAAAGCCAGAGCCACAGGAGGCTGCTATATTTTGATACTAGTGCCCAATGGGACAAGTGGGGGAAAGCAACAATCATATTTTTGTATTGATCCATGTCTTGCAATAATCTGTCCAATTTCTAGAAACTCCTTCTCCTATTCTGTAATACTACCAAAATCAACAATATAATAAGTGAAACTCTTAAATATTCCCTTCTAATTTTGGCTGTGGGGTGTGTGTGTGTGTGTGTGTGTGTGTGTGTGTGTGTGAGGTAAGCAAGTAGATGATAAGTAGATAGATTAGATAGATAGATGATGGATAGATAGATAGATAGATGATAGATAGATAACATAAATACAACTTTGGATCCTACTTTTTTTCCAATATGAAAGTATGTTAACTTTGTTGGATTTTGTTTTCAGATTTAAAAAGTGATGTATGCTCCTTGCTCAAGTAATAGTAATGGAATAAACTAAATCAAGGAAAAAATAAAATGCAAAGATGTTCTGAAGCAAAAAAATAACTACTAGTACTCTAACATCCAAAGAAACACTGTTAACAATTTTTCACATGGCGAACTAGTATCATATCTTTAGCTAACTTACTGAAAGTAGAGTGTAGTGATTAAGAACAAAGGCTTTAGTATCAACTGATGTATTAGTCAGCTATGCATTACCACAACAAAATATCTGAGGCAACCAACTTGATAAAGAGAAGAGGTTTATTTAGCTCACAGTTCTGGAGGTTCAAAGTTCAAATGACATAGGGTAGACTCTGGTGAGCGCTGCCCCAGGCTGTGTCACCTCATAGCAGATGGCAATGGTGGGAGCATGTATTGGAGCCACACCTTGAGCCAGGAATCAGAGAGAGCTGGGTGAGGCCAGGCTTGCTCCTTTTATAACAATCCTCTCATGAGAACTCTGGGAGAATGCCCCCAATGACCTAAGGGACTCGCACTAGACCCTTAAAGATCTCATAGTACCTCCAAGAACCACTACCCTGAGTACCAAGCCTTTAGCCCATGAACCTTTGAAGGGGACACAATTAAACTATGTCCAAACCTTAGCAATTGGCCTGGATTCAGATCCCAGCTCTGCCACTCTGATCTTCGTCAAGCTACTCAGCCTCTCTGCACTTCAGCCAATGGGGCATTCACTGAGTTTAAAAAGGCAATTAGGCGGAGACCGGAGGATCTGGGTTCGCGGCCAGCCTCAGCTCTCTCTCTCTCTCTCTC
>PVJS01052461.1:0-13606 GCA_004027185.1 Glis glis
GGGGGGGGGAACTTTGGATTCTCCTGTCTCAGCTTCCCAAGTATTAGTATTGCAAGCATATGCCACTACACCCAGCTTTTTTTTTCTTTTCTTTCTTTCTGTCTGTCTGTCCATCTCTTTGGAAATGGGGATCCAACTCAGGGCAGTGCATCTATAAGGCAAACACGATACATCCCAGCCTTGTGGGAAGCTCTTTCAATTCAGTCAGGTGTGGTTTTGCACGCTTGTAATTCCATTACTTGGGAGGCTGAAACAGGAGGATTGCAGGTTCCAGGACAGCCTCAGCAAGTAGTGAGACTCTCATCAAACTCTTCCTTTTCTTTCTTCCTTCCTTCATTTTTTTCTTTCTTATTTTTGGCGGTACTGGGGAGTGAACCAGGGGCATTTTACCTCCGGACTACACCCACAGCCCTATTTTTTATTATTTTGAAACAGGGTCTCCCTAAGTTGCAGACAGTCTAAGTAGCTGAGGCTGGCAGAGAACCTGGATCCTCCAGTCTCAGCCTCCCAAGTACTAGGATTACAAGCGTGTGCCACAGTATTCTTTAATTTTTTTTTTTGGTGGTACTAGGCATTGAACACAGGGGCATTCTACCTCCGAGCTACACCCCCCAGCTCTTTTTTTTTTTTTTTTTTGCGGCACCAGGGATTGAACCCAAGGGGATTCTACCTCCGAGCTATACCCCCGGCCCTAATTTTTATACTTTATTTATTTATTTATTTATTTATTTATTTTTTACGGTACCGGGGATTGAACCCAGGGGCCTTCTACCTCCACGCTACACCCCCGGCCCTATTTTTTTATACTTTATTTTGAAACCGGGTCTCACGAAATTGTGGAGGGCCTCACTAGGTAGAGAGAGAGAGAGAGAAAGACAGGGAGAGAGAGAGAGAGAGAGCGAGCTGAGGCTGGCCGCGAACCCAGATCATACGGTCTCCACCTCCCAAAGTACTGGGATTACAAGCGTGCGCCACCACGCCTGGCCTTATACTTTATTTTGAAACTGGGTCTCACGAAGTTGCAGAGGGCCTCACTAAGGAGAGACAGAGAGAGAGAGAGAGAGAGAGAGACAGGGATAGAGAGAGCGAGAGAGTTGAGGCTGGCCGCGAACCCGGATCCTCCGGTCTCTGCCTCCCAAAGTACTGGGATTACAAGAGTGTGCCACCACGCGTGGCTATACTTTATTTTGAAACCAGGTCTCACGAAGTTGCAGAAGGCCTCACTAAGTAGCTGAGGCTGGCTGCGAACCTGGATCCTCCTGTCTCCGCCTCCCAAGTACTGGGATTACAAGCGTGCGCCACCACACCCGGCCTATTTTTTATTCTTTATTTTGAAACAGGGTTTCACTAAGTTGCGGAGGGCCTCACTAAGTAGCTGAGGCTGGCTGCGAACCCGGTTCTCAGGTCTCAGCCTCCCAAGTACTGGGATTACAAGCGTGTGTCACCATGCCTGGCTGAGACCCTATTTAAAAATAAAAATAAAATAAGGCTGGACGTGTAGCTCAGCAGTATAATGCCCTTGGGTTCAACCTCCAGTACCCCGCACAAAAAAAGCTCTTATAATTCAATAATAAAAGTAAACAATCCAATAAAGGAAATAGGAAAGCAGGCCAATTATAAAGGTTTGGAGGTGTAAAGCTGATGGATTCCTGTTTGGTGGTCACCATGGTTACAAGTTGCGCCCACAGGAGGGTAACTGTGAAGGGTAACAGTTGTGTGTGTGTGTGTGTGTGTGTGTGTGAGAGAGAGAGAGTTACTGGGGATGGAATCCAAGGGCATTTTACCTCTGAGCTACACTCCCAGTCCTATTTTATTTTATTTTATTTATTTTTTTTGCGGTACCAGGGATTGAACGCAGGGTTCGAGGCCAGCCTCAGCTCTCTCTCTCTCTCTCTCTCTCTCTCTCTCTCTCTACTTAGTGAGGCCCACCGCAACTTCGTGAGACCCGGTTTCAAAATAAAGTATAAAAAATAGGGCCGGGGGTGTAGCGCGGAGGTAGAACGCCCCTTGGTTCAATCTCTGGTACCGCAAAAAAAAAAAAAGAAAAAATAGGGCTGGGGATTGTAGCTCGGAGGTAGAATGCCCCTGGATTCAATCCCCAGTATCACAGAAAGAAAAAAAAAAATTGCTGAGGCTGGTCTCCAACCACCTGCGATCCTCCTGTTTTAGCCTCCCAAGTACTGGGATTGCAGGCCTGCGCCACCAGCCCCGGGTAGCTGCGGCTACCAGACCTCGGGGTAGATGGCAACCCGAGGCGGCCAAAACTGTGACAGCGGGTCTAGAAGCTTGGAGGAAACGTCAAGCCAAGCGTCCGTCACGTCGTGCGTCAGCTAGTACAAACGTCATCGCTCCGCGACGCGGACGCAGCAATATTACGCTACTCCCGGAAGTGTCCTCCAGAACGGGCGGTGAAAAGTGGCAGGATCGGGCGTCCAGATTCTGCGAGACCGTCTCTGATCTGTTTCTCTACGTTTCCTCTCGATCTTCCCTGAGTCTTCCAGATCCGCGTAGTGAGGAGACGTCTCCACCATCATGGGAGGCGGAGACCTGGTAGGTGGAGGAGGCCTGGGCAGAGAGAGATGAGGCCCGGGACCGACGGGTGCTGGGGACGGAAAATTGGCGTTGGGTGGGGTGGGGGCGTAATAGGTTGGGTAACCATGGTAACGAAGCCTTGCTTTCTGACTGGGGGTGGGGTAACCCTGGAGAGGGGACGGATCCTTAGGACCACACAGGGATGGGACTGAGACTTGGGAAGGTGTACGAGGAGTGTCGGGAACGACGGCCGGTGGTGGTTGTGGGCTCGTTGATGGGGCCCTCCGGGCTGGAAATTCTGACATGACCGGGGATGGGGATGGTTGGAACCACGTCAGGAAAGGAGGCTGATACTGAGGAATGTCACACAGGCTTTGTTTTGTATATCTTATCTTGGGACACATCTCACTTTCTTAACTAGGAGTTCAGAATCATATCTTGGCTTGTAGTGTGATTTTCTTTGTGTGTGTGTGTGTGTGTGTGTGGCACTGGTGATTGAACCCAGGGGCATTCTACCTCTGAGCTACACCCCAGCCCTATTTTTTTTTTGAAACAGGGTCTCGCTAGGTTAATGAGAGTTTCACTATTTTCAGAGGCTGTCCTCGAACCTCCAACCCTCCTGTCTCAGCCTCCCAAGTACTGAAATCACAAGCGTGGGCCACCATGTCTGGCTAGTAGTGTGGTGGTTTATGCCCATTCTCCCTGCCCCTGAACCATGTTTTTTGTGGTACTGTGGGTTGAACTCAGGGGCATTCTACCTCCGAGCTACACCCCCGGCCCTATTCTATTATTATTTTTAGTGTGAAACGGTCTAAGTTGTGGAGGGCCTCACTAAGTTGCTGAGGCTGGCCGCGAACCCGTGATCCTCCTATCTCAGCCTCTTACATACTGGGATTACAAGCGTGTGCCACCAAACCCGGCTTTTCTTTTCTTTCTTTTTTTTTTTTTTTCTTTAAAGGAGCTACACAGCAGGGCGTGGTGGCGCACGCTTGTAATCCCAGTACTTTGGGAGGCGGAGACCAGAGGATCCGGGTTCGCGGCCAGCCTCAGCTCTCTCGCTCTCTCTATCCCTGTCTGTCTCTCTCTCTCTCTCTCCTCAGTGAGGCCCTCCGCAACTTCGTGAGACCCGGTTTCAAAATAAACTATATAAAATAGGGCCGGGGGCGTAGCGCGGAGGTAGAACGCTCCTGCGTTCAATCTCCGGTACCGCAGGAAAAAAAAAACAAAAAAAAGGTATGCCCCCAGCCATATTTTATTTTATTTATTTATTTATTTATTTATATTAAGCTAAGCGTGGTGGTGAACCACACACACACCTTTTTTTTTTTTTTTCCATACTGGGGATTGAACCTAGGGGTATTCTACCTCTGAGCTACACCTCCAGCCCTAGTTTTTATTCTTTATTTTGAAACAACATCTCACTAAGTTGCGGAGGGCCTCACTAAGTAGCTGAGGCTGGCTGCGAACCTGGATCCTCCTGTCTCAGCCTCCCAAGTACTGGGATTACAAGCGTGCGCCACTATGCCCAGCTTATTTATTTTTTTGAGGAACTGGGGATTGAACCCAGGGGCATTCTACCTCCAAGTTACACCCAGCCCTATTTTTTATTCTTTATTTTGAAACAGGGTCTCACTAAGTTGCAGAGGGCCTCACTAAGTAGCTGAGGCTGTCTCCGAACCTGCAGTCCTCCTCTCAGCCTCCCAAGTACTGGGATTATAAGCATGTGCCACCACACCTGGCTTATTTTTTTTTATTTTTGTATTTTATTTTTTTAAACATGCTTCATTGGTGCATTGTAGTCTCACATCACAATGAATATCAACTTGATATTAACATATATGCACACAGCTCTTAATGTCCCCCACTGCCCCCCCCTTATTTTTTAAATGAAACAGGGTCTTGCTAAGTTGCTGAGAGCCTCACTACACTCACTTGCTGAGGCTGGCCATTAACCTACAATCCTGTCTCAGCCTCCCAAATACTGGGATTATTGGTGTGTGCCATCACACCAAGCTTGAACCATTCCTTTCTTTTTTTTTTTTTGTGGTACTGGGGATTGAACTCAGGGACATTCTACCTGTGAGCTACACCTCCAGACTTTTTTAATTTTTATTTTGAAACAGAGTCTCGCTAGGTTGATGAGTCTCACTAGTTGCTGAGACTGTCCTCGAGCCTGTGGTCCTCCTATCTCAGGCTTCCCAAATACTTGCTAAATTGCTTCGGCAATTTACTGAGGCTCTCAGCAATCTAGTGAGACCCTGTTTCCAAATAAGAAATAAAACTGGGCTGAGGGAATAGCTTGGAGGTAGAAAGCCTCTGGGTTTAATCCCCAGTACCAAGTGTGGGCCACCACACCCGTTGAACCATGCCTTTCTTTTTGGCAGTACCAAGGATTGAACCCAGGGGCATTCTACCTCCGGGGTACACCCCCAGCCCAATTTTTTATTCTTTTTTTTTTTGCGGTACTGGGGATTGAATCCAGGGGCATTCTACCTCCAAGTTACACCCCCGGCCCTATTTTTACTTTATTTTGAACCGGGTCTGACGAAGTTGCGGAGGGCCTCACTAAGTAGCTGAGGCTGGCCGCGAACCTGGATCCTCCAGTCTCTGCCTCCCAAAGTACTGGGATTACAAGCGTGCGCCACCACACCTGGCCCAATTTTTTATTCTTTATTTTGAAACAGGGTCTCACTAAGTTGCGGAGGGCCTCACTAATTAGCTGAGGGTAGTGGTGAACCTTGATCCTCCGGTCTCAGCCTCCCAAGTAGTGGGATTACAAGTGTGTGCCACTACGCCCGGCTGAACCATGCCTTTTGAAGGCGGCCATATTATTTTTTTTTTTTTTTTTTTGCGGTACTGGGGATTGAACCCAGGGGCATTCTGCCTCCAAGCTACACCCCCAGCCCTATTTTTTTTATTCTTTATTTTGAAACAGGGTCTCACTAAGTTGCAGAGGGCCTCACTAAGTAGCTGAGGCTGGCTGTGAACCCGGATCCTCCTGTCTCAGCCTCCCAAGTACTGGGATGACAAGCGTGCGCCACCATACCCGGCTTGAAGGGGGCCATTTTAATACTGAAGGCATCTTCATGTCCACTTTACTGACTCTCCTGCGTTAATGCTGCATTCCGATCTGTTGTGACAGACCTTTTGTCAGTATTCAGAGCACTTTTATAGGTTAAATGGCATTTTTATTTTTTTGTGGTACATCTCCATGTCTTTTTTTTTTTTTTTTTTTTTGCGGTACCGGGGATGGAACCCAGGGGCGTTCTACCTCCGTGCTACACCCCTGGCCCTATTTTTTATTCTTTTTTTTTTTTGCGGTACCAAGGATTGAACCCAGGGGCATTCTACCTCCGAGCTACACCCCCGGCCCTATTTTTTTATACTTTATTTTGAAACCGGGTCTCACGAAGTTGTGGAGGGCCTCACTAGATAGAGAGAGAAAGAGAGAGAGAGAGAGACAGAGAGAGAGAGCGAGAGCGCTGAGGCTGGCCGCGAACCCGGATCCTCCGGTCTCTGCCTCCCAAAGTACTGGGATTACAAGCGTGCGCCACCACGCCTGGCTTTATTCTTTATTTTGAAACCAGGTCTAACGAAGTTGCAGAGGGCCTCACTACGTAGAGAGAGAGAGAAAGAGAGAGACAGGGAGAGAGAGAGAGAGCTGAGACTGGCCGAGAACCAGATCCTCCGGTCTCCGCCTCCCAAAGTACTGGGATTACAAGCAAGCGCCACCACGCCCGGCTCTTTTTATTTTTTGTTTTTGAAACAGGGTCTTGCTAGGTTACTGAGGGTCTTGCTAAGTTTCTGAGGCTGGTTTTGAACCTTCGATCTTCCTGTCTTAGCCTCCCAAGTACTGGGATTACAGGTGTGCACCACCATGCC
Source organism: Glis glis (assembly GCA_004027185.1). Classification (NCBI taxonomy): domain Eukaryota; kingdom Metazoa; phylum Chordata; class Mammalia; order Rodentia; family Gliridae; genus Glis; species Glis glis. The sequence goes on from PVJS01052461.1 coordinate 6,415, forward strand.
TGACTACAATTTCTCTGAAATTGTTTCCTTATCCTATTGAACCCAGGGACACTCTACCACCGGGCTACACTCTCAGTTCTTTTTATTTATTTATTTTTTTTGAACAGGGTTTCCTTACATTGCTCAGACTGACCTCGAACTTGCTATCTTCCTGTCTCAGCCTCCTGAGTATCTGGGATTACAGGCATGCTCCACCATGCCCAGGTCCTATATAGCTCATTTTTAAGGGACTAAGGCCTCAAATAGGTTAAAGGTTCCCACAAGAGTGCAGTGCAAGTTTAGATAACTACTAACTTCGTGAAAGTGGAGTGAATTGAATCAGCAAATGGGCCAGCTTAGATATCCATTCAGGAGCCTTAGTTTGTCAGTTCTCAGACTCCGTTCCAGGACTCCATCAAGGTCCCTCTAATTTAGTGTATTCTTCAGGTAACTGCATTTAGGGGCAGGAAAGCTCTAATTCATAGTTTTTTTTTTTTTTTTTTTTTGCGGTACCGGGGATTGGACCCAGGGGCATTCTACCTCCAAGCTACACCCCCAGCCCTATTTTTTATACTTTATTTTGAAACCGGGTCTCACGAAGTTGCAGAGGGCCTCACTAAGTAGCTGAGGCTGGCCGCGAACCTGGATCCTCCGGTCTGTGCCTCCCAAGTACTGGGATTACAAGCATGCACCACCACGCCTGGCTCATAGTTTCTTAATTTCAGAGCCATTGACAGTTTGTGCTAGATAATTCTTTGTTTGTGTGTGTGTGTGTGTGTGTGTGTGTGAGAGAGAGAGAGAGAGAGAGAAAGCAAGAGAGCAAGAGAGAGAACAGAGAGAGAGAGAGAGATTGATTGATTGATTGATTGATTGATTTTGGGGCTGTCCTGTGAGTTGCAGAATGTTTAGCAGCATCCCTAGCTGCTACTTGCCAGTAGTATGCTCACCCCCAGTTGTGACAAACAAAAATGTCTCCAGACATTGCCCCCTATTCCCTGGGGGGCCAAATCACCTGTGGTTGAAAGAGGGAGGGATGGGAGGACCAATAGGACAAGATAGGGGGAGAGAAGGGAGGGAGGAAGGAAGGAAGAAAGGAAGAAGGACAGACTGAACAAAGGAAGGACCAAGCACAGGAAGGAAAGAATTAAGGAAGGAAGGACCTAATGACCTGACAAGGGAGAAAGGCACTTATGGAGGGAGAGAGAAAAAACAAGAAAAGGGAGCTCTCATAGCTGGGTGTGGTGGTGTATGTTTGTAATCCCAGTACTTGGGAGGCTGAGACCAGAGGATCCCAGGTTCATGGCCAGCCTCAGCTACTTAGTGAGGCCCTCCGCAACTTAGTGAGACCCTGTTTCAAACTAAAGAATAAAAATAGGGCTGGGGATGTAGCTCGGAGGTAGAATGCCCCTGGGTTCAATCCCCAGTACCGCAACAAAACAAAACAAAGGCAGCTTTGGCAATTTAGTGAGGCTCTCAGCAACCTAGTGACACCCTGCTTCCAAATAAGAAATAAAATTGGGCTGGACCTCACTTTTTCACCTCCCAGGTATGTTGTATACATTATCTCACTTTGTGTGTGTGTGTGTGTGTGTGTGTGGTGCTGGGAATTGAACCCAAAGGCATTCTACCTCTGAGCTACACCCCTAGACCGATTTTATTTCTTTTTTTTTTTTTTTTGCAGTACGGGGGATTGAACGCAGGGGCATTCTACCTCCGCGCTACACCCCCGGCCCTATTTTTTATGCTTTATTTTTGAAACCGGGTCTCACGAAGTTGCAGAGGGCCTCACTAGGTAGAGAGAGAGAGAGACAGGGAGAGAGAGAGAGAGAGAGAGAGAGAGAGAGTGAGAGTGAGAGGAGAGAGAGATAAATCGCGCACGCATGCGCGCTGAGGTTGGCCGCGAACTCAGATCCTCCGGTCTCCGCCTCCCAAAGTACTGGGATTACAAGCGTGCGCCACCACGCCCGGCTTCCGATTTTATTTCTTATTTGGAAACAAGGTCTCACTAGGTTGCCGAGAGCCTCACTAAATTGCTGAGGCTATCTTCGAACCTGCAATCATCCTGTCTCAGCCTCCCAAGTACTAGGATTACAAGCATGTGCCACCGTGCCCTGTTCTCACTTTGTTTTTGTAACTGGTCTCCAGTCTGGGCCCTCTATGGTCCATTGTTTACATGATAGCTGGTCATACCTCTATCTGCACATGACCATTTTTTTTTTTCGGGATCGGGGATTGAACCCAGGGGCATTCTACCTCTGGGCTCTACCCCTGGCCCTATTTTTTATCCTTTAATTTGAAACCGGGTCTCATTAAGTTGCCGAGGGCCTCACTAAGTAGCTGAGGCTGGCTTCAAACCCTGATCCTCTGGTCTCTGCCTCCCAAGTACTGGGATTACAAGCGTGTGCCACCACGCCCGGCTCTGCACATGACCATTTGGTGTTTCCTGCCATCAACAGGATAAACTCCAGTCTCTTCACATGGCTTGGAAGATGCTCTTTTCTTAGTCGGTTTCATCTTGCACTCCTCCATCAGCTTGCACTCCACCTCCAGGGACGCTGAATTTTTGTGCTCTGTTCTTTCTCACCACTGGGACTGCAGTTGTGAATGTTCTTCTCTCTGTTTGGAAATCTTCCCTCCTACTCCCGTTTCCCACTTCACCAGGCTAATTTAGAATTGTTCTTAGAGCCGGCTGTGGTGGCACGCACTTGTAATCCCAGTACTTGGGAGGTCGAGACCAGAGGATCCAGGTTCACGGGCCAGCCTCAGCTACTTAGTGAGGCCCTCTGCAACTTAGTGAGACATTGTTTCAAAATAAAGAATAATAAAAACTAGGGCTGGGGGTGTAGCTTGGAGGTAGAATTCCCCTGGGTTCAATCCCCAGTACTATAAATATAAATAAATAAATAAATAGATAAATAAATAAATAAATATAAAAATAAAAACATCCTGGCATGATGGCGAATACTTGTAACCCAGTACTTGGGAGGCTGAGACAGGAGGATCATAGGTTCGAAGCCAGCCTCAGCAATATAGTGAGGTTCTCAGTAATTTAGTGAACCCTGTTTCCATATAAAAAATAAAAATAGCCGGGTGTGGTGGAGCACGCTTTTTATCCCAGTACTTTGGGAGGCGGAGACCGGAGGATCTGGGTTCGCGGTCAGCCTCAGCTCTCTCGCTCTCTCTATCCCTGTCTCTCTCTCTCTCTCCTTAGTGAGGCCCTCCGCAACTTCGTGAGACCCGGTTTCAAAATAAAGTATAAAAAAAATAGGGTCGGGGGCGTAGCGCGGAGGTAGAAGGCTCCTGGGTTCCATCCCTGGTACCACACAAAAAAATAATAAATAAAAAATAAAAAGGAGCCAGGCATGGTGGCGCACGTTTGTAATCCCAGTACTTGGGAGGCTGAGACAGGAGGATCTGGGTTCACGGCCAGCCTCAGCTACTTAGTGAGGCCCTGCGCAACTTAGTGAGATGCTGTTTCAAAATAAAGAATAAAAAATAGGACTGGGTTGTAGCTCGGAGGTGGAATGTACCTGGTTCAATCCCCAGTACTAAAAAAAAAAAAAAAGGACTCAAGAAAAGGAAGATTGTATTCACAGGAATGTGTGTAGTGCCAGTGAGTTCTCTTGCCTTTCACAATACATATCTTCTTCCTTCCCTGCCCCATTCTTCCTGTCTTCTGTCTTGCTATTACCAACTCCCACTTTAGGCATGACCAGTGGTCGCATGAGGTGTGCTCAATGGGGCCTGGTCCATCCTTTATGTACTTGAACACACCCCCACCCCCGCATGTGTGAGAGAGTAGTGGATGCAAACCTTTTCATTGTTAAAGGCATCTTCCCCCCTTTTGGTACTGGGGATGGAACCCAGGACCTCACACATGCTAGGAAAGTGCTCTACCACTGAGCTACACCTCCAGCCGACTTACATCTTGCTCTTTCATGCTTGCCTTGACATGTGCTGGTTGTGGAGGGGTGAGCGAGGCAGGGCCAGTTATGTTCATCACTTGCTGAATGGCTTTCTCCCTCTTTCATTCACCACAGAACCTGAAGAAGAGCTGGCACCCACAGACCCTCCGCAATGTGGAGAAAGTGTGGAAGGCTGAGCAGAAGCATGAGGCGGAGCGGAAGAAGATCGAGGAGCTGCAGCGGGAACTGCGAGAGGAGAGGGCCCGGGAAGAGATGCAGCGCTACGCAGAGGATGTTGGGGCTGTCAAGTAAGTGAGGAATTGGGCGTCCTGGGGTGCAGGGACTTGGAGGCTGGCTGCAGGTGCCTCATCCAGCTGTTGCATGATAGTTAGGTGGAAAAGGGCAGGGGTTCTGGACTCAGACTAACGTGGATTCTAAGATAGGCTTTGTACATACCGGTGTGGAACTGGAGTGAGTTTGGGAGCCTCAGTTACCTCAGTAGAACCCGGGAAGTCAGAGTACCCAGGTCCTTAAGGTTTGTGGAGGATCAGATGAGATAACATGTAAAGGACTTAGTGTAGCCGCACTCCTGGTACACAGTTGAGGATGCTTGTCTCTGCCTGCCTCTGGTGTATGTTGAGGCCTCAGAACTTCTTTGTTAATGTCTGGCATGCATGTTTTGTTGGGGCAAAGCGGTCCCATGGGAGGAGGTAGATGTGTGTCTGTCAATAAAAGCTATGTGATTGTGGACAGCCTCACTGGGTCTTACCTTTGGTTACTTTCTTCTTTTTTTTTTGCGGTACTGGGGATTGAAACCAGGGGCGTTCTACCTCCGAGCTACACCCCTGGCCCTATTTTTTATTCTTTCTTTATTTTTTTTTTGCAGTACTGGGGATTGAAACCAGGGGCGTTCTACCTCCGCTCTACACCCCCGGCCCTATTTTTTATACTTTATTTTGAAACCGAGTCTCATGAAGTTGCGGAGGGCCTCACTAAAGAGAGAGAGAAAGAGAGAGAGAGAGAGAGAGAGACAGGGAGAGAGAGCGAGAGAGCTGAGGCTGGCCGCGAACCCGGATCCTCTGGTCTCCGCCTCCCAAAGTACTGGGATTACAAGCGTGCGCCACCATGCCCGGCCTTTTTATACTTTATTTTGAAACCGGGTCTCACGAAGTTGCGGAGGGCCTCACTAAGTAGCTGAGGCTGGCGGCGAACCCGGATCCTCCGGTCTCAGCCTCCCAAGTACTGGGATTACAAGCGTGTGCCACCACGCCTGGCTATTCTTTATTTTATTTATTTATTTATTTATTTATTTTTTTGCAGTACTGAGGATTGAACCCAGGGGCATTCTACCTCTGAGCTACATTCCCAGCCCTATTTTTTTTTATTCTTTATTTTGAAACAGGGTCTCACTAAGTTGCGGAGGGCCTTACTAAGTAGCTGAGGCTGGCCGTGAACCTGGATCCTCCTGTCTCAGCCTCCCAAGTACTGGGATTACAAGCGTGTGCCACCACACCTGGCTTATTCTTTATTTTTGAAACAGGTTTTCACTAAGTTGTGGAGGGCCTAAGTAGCTGAGGCTGGCCGCGAACCTGGATCCTCCGGTCTTAGCCTCCCAAGTACTGGGATTACAAGTGTGTGCCACCACACCCGGCGTTTCGTCTTGTATAATATAGGATAGATATAGCAGATAAATAATTACCCTACTCATCTCATAAAAGGAAATGGGAGTAAATGTGTTTTGAGAAAATAAAAAGTATAGAATGCCCCTGGATTCAATCCCCAGTACCACACACACACAAAATAAATAAATAAAAAATAATAAAAAGCATAAAATATGCAGTATATTCCTAATGTCAGAGTGACATAAAAACTACAAATAGACTAAAATGGAGTAATCCCTATTGTTATTTCCTGTGTTCATGTCTTTGTGGACAAAGGCTTCAGGGTGGTGTGTGGCTCACTTTCTCTGTTGGGTATGTGGGCTTTTACTTATTTCCTGACCGGAGAACTTGTAACATTGATAGTTGTGTGTGTGTGAGGCTTATGGAACCGAAGCAGGAGAACAATCACATTCTTTTAGGAAAATGAATTGGGGAAAAGGCCATTCTGACTTTTTTTGTGTGTGTGTGTGGTATTAGGGATTGAACCCAGGGGCATTTTACCTCCAAGTTAAACACCCAGCCCTATTTTTTTTTTTTTTTTTTTGCGGTACCGGGGATTGAACCCAGGGGCGTTCTACCTCCGTGCTACACCCCCAGCCCTATTTTTTATACTTTATTTTGAAACCGGGTCTCACGAAGTTGCGGAGGGCCTCACTAAGTAGAAAGAGAGAGACAGGGAGAGAGAGAGAGAGAGAGAGCGAGGCGAGCGAGCGAGCGCTGAGGCTGGCCGCGAACCCAGATCCTCCAGTCTCCGCCTCCCAAAGTACTGGGATTACAAGCGTGCACCACCACGCCCGGCTCCGGCCCTATTTTTTATACTTTATTTTGAAACCGGGTCTCATGAAGTTGTGGAGGGCCTCAGTAAATAGCTGAAGCTGGCCACGGACCTGTATCCTCCGGTCTCCGGCTCCCAAGTACTGGGATTAAAAGCATGCGCCACCATGCCCGGCTCCTAGCTAGAATTTTTTTTTCTTTTTTGCGGTACCGGGGATTAAACCCAGGAGTGTTCTACCTCTGAGTTACACCCCCGGCCCTATTTTTTATCCTTTATTTTGAAACCAGGTCTCATGAAGTTACAGAGGGCCTCATTAAGTAGCCTAGGCTATCCGCGAACCCGGATCCTCCGGTCTCAGCCTCCCAAGTACTGGGATTATAAGCTTCCTAGCTAGAATTTTTAAGTAAGATACAATATGTGGAGCATGGTGGGTTATGCCTGTAATCTAGTACTTGGGAGGCTGAGACAAGGGCATCACAGGTTCAAGACCAGCTTTAGCAACTTAGTGAGACCCTATTTCAAAATAAAAAGTAAGCCAGGCTGGGCATGGTGGCGCACACTTGTAATTTCAGTACTTGAGAGGCTGAGACAGGATGATCACAGGTTTGTGGCCAGCCTCAGCTACTAAGTGAGGCCCTCTGCAACTTAGTGAGACCCTATTTCAAAAATAAAGAATAGGCCGGGTGTGGTGGTGCACGCTTGTAATCCCAGTACTTGGGAGGCTGAGACCGGAGGATCCGGGTTCGTGGCCAGTCTCAGCTACTTAGTGAGGCCCTCCACAACTTTGTGAGACCCAGTTTCAAAATAAAGTATAAAAAATAGGGCTGGTGGTGTAGCTTGGAGGTAGAATGCCCCTGGGTTCAATCCCCGGT
>PVJS01052462.1:0-13608 GCA_004027185.1 Glis glis
CTCTCTCTCTCTCCTCTCTCTCTCTATCTAGTGAGAACCTCCGCAACTTCGTGAGACCCGGTTTCAAAATAAAGCATAAAAAAATAGGGCCGGGGTCGTAGCGCGGAGGTAGAACGCCCCTGCGTTCAATCCCCGGTACTGCAAAAAAAATAAATAAATAAATAAAAAATAGGGCTGGGGGTGTAGCTCGGAGGTACAATGCCCCTGGGTGTAGTCCCCAGTACTGCAAAAAATAAATAAAAATATATAAAGAGTAAAAATAGGGCTGGGGATGTAGCTCAGAGGTAGAATGCCTCGGGGGTTCAATCCCTGGTACTGCAAAAAAAAAAAAAAAGAAAATTAAAAATAGGGCTGGAAGCCGGGCGTGGTGGCACACGCTTGTAATCCCAGTACTTTGGGAGACGGAGACCGGAGGATCCAGGTTCGCGGCCAGCCTCAGCTCTCTCGCTCTCTCTCTCTCCCTGTCTCTGTCTCTGTCTCTCTCTCTCTCTCTCTCCTTAGTGAGGCCTCCGCAACTTCGTGAGACCTGGTTTCAAAATAAAGTATAAAAAATAGGGCCGGGGGCATAGCGCGGAGGTAGCTCGCCCCTGCGTTCAATCCCCAGTACCACAAAAAAAAAAAAAAAAAATTAGGGCTGGGGGTGTAGCTTGGAGGTAGAATGTCCCTGGGTTCAATCCCCAATACTGCAAAAAAAGAAAAAAAAATCAAAAACAAAATAAATAAATAAAATAACATATACTTTATAGCCAGGCATGGTGGCGCATGCCTGTAATTCCAGTACTTGGGAGGCTATGATAGGAGGATCGAAGGTTCGAGACCAGCCTCAGCAACTTAGCGAGGTCCTCCACAACTCAGTGACACCCTTTTTCAAAATAGGGCTGGGGAGCCGGGCTTGGTGGCGCAGGCTTGTAATCCCAGTACTTTGGGAGGCGGAGACTGGAGGATCCAGGTTCGCGGCCAGCCTCAGCTCTCTCTCTCTCTTCCTGTCTCTCTCTCTCTCTCTCTGTACTTAGTGAGGCCCTCCGCAACTTTGTGAGACCCGGTTTCAAAATAAAGTATAAAAAATAGGGCCGGGGGTGTAGCGCAGAGGTAGAATACCCCTGGGTTCAATCCCCGGTACCGCAAAAAAAAAAAAAGAACTGGGGGTGTAGCTCAGAGGTAGAATGCCTTTGGGTTCAATCCCCAGAACCATCAAAAAGAATACACACACACACACACACACACACAATCTCTCTCTCTCTCTCTCTCTCACACACTCGCTCTGTTTTTTCTGATGATAAAAGGAGAAAGTAATTCTAGTGGTTTACAGAGAAGCAGGGAAGTGAAGGCCATGAAGCACTGTCAGCAATTACCAGTATTATTTCGAAAGTCATTACTTAGAACACCCTCATTAGAGTAGGGTGGACCAGCTACACTGCCCTACCCAACACACTGGGCCCTCCCCTCCCTCTCCTGCCCCAACTCACATCAACCGTTGGAGTCTCAGGAGGCCTCTCCAACTTCCTCAGCTTTACCTTCTTGAGCTTCTTGCCCGGTCGGCCTTCCTCACCCCTCATTAACTCCCTAAGGAAGGAAGACATCCCTCAGCTGCCTACGGTCCTTTTCAAAAAGAAGCAACTCTACTCCTCCCCCCAGTCACCCACCTGTGATTCCAGTAGCTCTGCTTGAACAAGTCATAGTCCTGAATCTCCACATCCTCACTCTCCCAAGATGCCTGGTCATAGGGCAAGTCCCGCCACTTGATCAAGTAGTGGACATGACCCTTCTTGTCCACACTACAAGTCAAGAGAGAAAACCTTCAGAGCCAGGAGACAGCCCTCCTCCCAAGTCAGCCTTGCCCTCGAACACTGACAATAATTTATGTTCCAAACCATTCTGAACATTCCACACACCCCATGGGTATTCAGAGTCTCTATAAATGATCTCTCATCTATACTCTCCTACGGCTCAAATTCCAGGATTCAGCCACGTAATTGTAATAGAGGACATCCTCCAAGTGTGTTACTGGCAACATCCATTTTTGTACTTCCTTTGACAAGAGTCTCCCACGGATACACTGCCTACCTCCAATGGGCCCTGCTGGTACCTGTGGTTAAGGATTCGGTGGATCATCATCCACTCAGGTTTTATCCCATAGCGATAGAAGCGTTCCTCCATCTCTGCAAATTTAGGGTCCTTGTTCTTTCGCTTTCGGCTCTTCTCTTCATCACCACCAAAGTCCCCAGAAGGTGGTTCATCCATATCATTCTTCCGCTGATAGTTTCGGAACATCACTTGACAGTGCAGTTCCAACTTCAAGCAGGAAGAGAAAATAAGCCACTAAGAAGCTGTGTCCACTCCCTCTGTCTACAAGACTTTCCCACGACCTTCATCACGTGGCCCCACACCTGCAGCCTGTCGCAGACTTACCTGTAGCTCAGACACCCAGGAGCAGTGCCAGTAGGACATGCCTTGCCATTTCACAAAGAACTGCCGCTCAGGACGCCCCTCCAAGGGCTTGGGGGAGGGAGTGTTGGGATCAGCATCCGGAGGCCGAGGCACTGGCGTGGGAGATGGTGGCTGACCCCACTTCCAGATTAGGATCTTCTGCACTTTGCCCTTCAGGGCTGGACACTGAGAGAAAAAGGGGTGACTTAACCCCAATTCATTAAGGGTCCTCCTCCATAGAAAGGAGATGGTCTAGCCCACAGCCTCAATCTTGTCAAAGGATTATTAAAATCTCACTTTGACTAAGATCTAATCCCAAGAACCTCCCAGGGAAAGAATAGAATTTTGTCTTTTGTCTCCACTTCTGGACTTCATCGGGATTTTTTGACACTGTAGTTCCTATCTGCTTAACAGAGCCAGTGGCTAGACTTTAACGATAATCCAGAACAAGCAGGCACAGAAACCCACAGACCTAGATCCCAACATTCCCCTTAAGCAGCCTAAAAGCAGTAAGTGGCCCTATTAACACTCTGAAGCTCCCAAGACCCTGAGGCAGGGCGTCAAGACAGGGATGGATGTCCTCAGCTAGAACACTACTTCATCCCTCTTAAGAGAGCTGGCAAGACATCAACTCCTCTGTTCAAAGTTAATTCTATGTTTTCCCAGAAAAGGGCATCCTGAGACTACACGAGGAAGGAAAATACCCGTTTCAGGGCTAAAGAGTCTGTAGTTCTCTAGTGACCTCCCCTGTACCTCAGCCTCACAATGCCTGCATCTGAGGGGCAGCCCTTCTGCTTCTCACACCTCCCACCCTGACTGAGGTCACTCACTCACCGTACAACGGGGACAGAGCCATTCACCATTGGGGATCTCTGGCAGCGGAGGGTTCAGGCAGTGGATGTGGTAGGAAGAAGGGCAGGTGTCACAGCAGAGCAGCTCCCCCCCATCCTTGCAGACGCGACAAAATTCCATATGGTGATCATCCTCCTCTTCAGGGTCGCCCCCAACCTCTTCTAGGATCTCCTCACCCTCGGAATTGTCCTCTTTGGCCTCCCACTGGATTCCCTCCTTCTCCTGTAGTGAAGGACCACAGATTCAGATTAGTACCACCCCACCCCCCACCCGAGGGAGAACCCACAGCCCACAGTCCCTTAGGATGTTTCCCAAAGCACCACCATTTCCATTTCCACCCAGGCCCAGAGGAGCTTTACCTTCCCAGGGGCCACAGCGTCCAGGTACTCACACAGTGTGGGCAGCTCCACTTGCCCTCGGGGGCCTTCTCCATGTCCGGATCCAGGCACACCATGTGGTAAGCTCGGGGACAGGTATCGCACAGGATGATTTCTCCGCCTTGCTGGCACACCTCGCAATAGTCCTGGTGGTCTGTCTCATAACCATCCACAGCAGTCACCTCCTCCTCGCCTGGGCAAGGAAGAGGGAAAGCCCAGTTATTAGAAAAAAACCACCTCCCGCCCCCACCCTTATCTCCTAAGGGAGATTCTTCCCCAGCCATTCCCACCTCAGCCTATCACTCATAGATACAGAAAAGAAACACACCTTTCTTTTTCTTTTTGGTGGTTCGGAGTTTCTTGCGGCTGCGGCTACTGCGGCTGGTGGAACCATCAGAAACAGAATAGCTATTGATACTGGCATCATCGAAGTCAGATTCCACATCTAAATCGTCATCCTCACTCTGGCAGAATGAAAAGGAATAAGGTTAAAAGTTCGAGCCAAGAGGAAGGAGAGAATAGTGGAAAGGGGATCACTCCCTCACTGGGAGCCCCAGAACCCAGCAAGGACAGTGTAGAGGGAGTCTAGTCACACCTGCATGAGGCTAACTCCCCACATTCTCATGTGCCTGTTATCAGGACAGACCCTGACAGAAGGTAACATCCTTTCTATTACACACAGCCCCCTCCCCCCAAAGAAGGGATGGACCAGACTCTCACCGAGGATCTCTTGCGCTTGGAACCAAAACCTCCCAGCTTGATTTTCAGGGGAGCTACTTTCTTGGGTTTAGGCTTCTTGGCGTCAGGCACACGAGGGCTGCCCTTGGGCTTCCGCCGAGCATTGGGACCTAAAATCGGAATAGATCCAAACATATATCACAGGGCAAATGATGGGGAAAAGAAAATCTTCACCTAAGCTGAATACATGATGGCCAGCCTCCCAAACTGCCCTCCTAAATCCAAGACTCATTCCTCCCTCCTCCCTCCCGCCTCGGGCCGCCACAAACAGCATTCCCAAGCTTTCCCTATCCTTGACTTCCTAAGCCCACATCACTCCCCTGCCTGCCCGTTGCGCCACATGTCACCTTTGCCCTCCTTTGTCTTGGCCTTGCGGATAGGCACCTCCACGGGGGGAGGAGGTGGTGCAACCTCAGTGGCTGTCACCATACTCTCCACCACAGCCACTGCTGCCGCCGCTGCCGCCGCCACAGAAGCCCCAGAACTGCCTTTGAAGGGGTTGTTGGTACTAAACTCCCGCCACTTTGCACCCAAGACCATCATCATCTTGGAGACAGCGATCTTAGGGTTTTTGGCAGCAATGAGGGGTCTGGTGAAAAACAGACAAGAACAGAGAAGAAAATGTTTAAGAATAAAATAAAGAAAAGCAAGAAGAGATTACTTACGGACTCTCCTCTCCACCCGCAAGTCCCTCCTGGTTTACCGGACAAACTGGCTGAAAGCTTTGTAGTTGGTGAGGGTGCGATAATCCTCCTCCGAGAACACATGGTCAATGTCTTCCATGCCCCAGTCTTCCAGAAGCTGAGCAGATGACTTAGGCTCCTGCAAAGAAAGCATGGTCAAGGGCCTGCTACTCAGTGTCCACACTTGCTAAGGGAATCTGAGTTGAAAATATAGCTTGCAAGACCAAGGTAAGAGAGCTAAGAGAAGCTGGGCATGGTGGCGCACACTTGTAATCTCAGTACTTGAGAGGCTGAGACAAGAGGATCCAGGTTCTCAGCCAGCCTCAGCTACTTAGTGAGGACCTCCACAACTTAGTGAGACCCTGTTTCAAAATAAAGAATAAAAAAATAGGGCCAGGGTACAGCTCAGAGGTAGAATGCCCCTGGGTTCAATCCCCAGTACTGCAAAAAAAAAAAAAAGCAAAAGAGAGCTAAGAGAAAATAACTAGTAATAGATGGAGAGAGCCAGGCATGGTAGCACATGCCTGTAATCAAAGTACTTGGGAGGCTGAGACAAGAGGATCACAGGTTCTAGGCCAGCCTCAACAATGTAGCGAGACTCTCAGCCACCTAGTGACCTAGTGTGACCTTGTTTCAAAATAAAAAATAAAAAGGGTTGAGGGTGTAGCTCAGAGGTAGAATGCCCCTGGGTTCAATCCCCAGTACTGCAAAAAAAAAAACCGGGCGCATACTTATAATCCCAGTACTTGGGAGGCTGAGACAGGAGGATCACAGGTTCAAGGACAGCCTCAGCAAGTAGTAAGACTCATTAACCTAGTGAGACTCTGTTTTAGAATAAAATGGGGAATGTGGCTCTGGGTTCAATCCCCAGTAAAAAAAAAAAAAAAAAAGGTGGAGAGCACATCTAAGGGCAGTAGAGGGTCTGGGAAGCCAAGGACAGGTATTCACAGTACAGAGATGAGGGTGGAGGTCCAGGCACCTTTGAATCATCATCGTCATCATCCTCCTCTTCCTCCTCCTTCCGCTTAGATTTGCTCTTCTTCTCTTTCTTGGGTCCAAGCTTCTTCTTCTTCTTCTTGCCAGGGGTATAGTCGCTGCCCTCACTGTCTGAGCGCAAAGCCACCTCTTCCTCCTCCTCCACAAACTCTGGCCCCTCCCCAGAGCTGTCCCCCAGCTGCCGGCACAAGAGCAAACGCTGGAGCAGGGAAGGGGGAGAGGGAGACAGACACACACATGCTACACACATGCTGACCTCAGGACAGCCTGAGGATCATCCCCAGGACCTGCCCACCGCTCCAGAGGAAGAAACAAACGCCCTCAGCCCTTTAACCCTCCTCTGAGCTCCTCCCTTCTTCCTCTCGTTCCCCATAACATTCAGTCACCCACTCACCTCCTTTTTTTGGCGCTTGCTCTTAGGGATTTTAGGGTCCCGAGGTTTCTTAGGCTTTTTCTTCTTCTTCAGTTTTGGAGTCTCTGCTTCTGACAAATCCTCTTCTGGATCCTCTTCATTTTCTACATACATTTGGCAAAGCATGGTGGTCAGGGAAAAGATCAATAGCAAAGGTTAAGGCCTAATCTAGAGGGTTTAGATTTTATTTCCCACCTCTCGTCCCAGATTCCTCTGAAGAGAATTGCTATACTCTTTTTACAGAAGAAGCTGATACCCAGGACAAAACAGACAAAGAGAGCTGTATATGCCTGAAATAGGCCTGCCAGGCCAAGAGCAGGCCCACCTCGGGCAGCTGTCCAGGCCCCTGCCTCCTTTCCCCACTCATCCAGCAGCCCTCTAGATGGTCACTGGCATAACTGAATCAAGCTGCCCAGTGGCCACCAAGCAAGAGAGTTAGACCTAGGCCTCCTGCCATTGCTCACCAAGAAGTCTAGACGCCAGGGGACAAGAATGGAGGGCCCAACCCAGAAGACAACCACCAGAGAATACACCCTCACCACATTCCCAAAACAATGCCGAATTCAGGGGTCCCAGAAACCATACCTTTCTCTAAGCCTTGGGGTCACCACTGCTCAAAATAACCAGAACCTCCCAGCCCCAGGTTTAGTTGCCAGCCCAACCTCACACCCACTCCCAAACACGATTTCCTTTCCCGAATCTCCAGCCCTGCTGTTCCTCCCCAGCTTCTCCTGGGTCAGTAGCCTCTTCTCCCTAGGGGCCCAAATCAGCCCAGCTGTCACCATCTCCCCCTCCCAATCCTCCTCCCATCTGGCTCCACCTCCTCCCTGGCTGGAAGCACACACAAAGCCTGGGGTAACACTGAGAGTGCCTGGGCACCGATAGGTGGGAAGGGGCATGGAGGGGGAGGAGGCCAGGAGACGGCTCCCTTTGTAACAAACCTTCACACCAGCTCTCTCCTCCCTCCTCTCTCTCCCTCTTCCCAAGCCACCCCCGCCCAAGGGGGGAGTGGAGAGTGGAGAAAAGAAGGGAGTGCCTCACCCACTGAGGAGAGGGAAAATGGCTCCTGACCACAGAAGCCAGCCCAGGGCACCCAGCTGCCAACACAGGACAGACAGGAAGTAGCAGGGGAAGGGGGCGGGGCTGACAGAGGTAGCCAGGGAAAGACTGCCCTCACAGAAGACTTCCAAACCATTACCTGGCCCCAGGTTCCAATGCCACCCCGCTCCAACAGCTACTCTGGGATGACACAGTTCATAAGAGGTCATCCTAATGTCCTAGGCAAGGAATCCCAGACAAACATACAAGGTAATACTATGCGGGGCTCCAGGTTATTCCTCAATCATAATTATATTTTTCAAATCATCAGAACTAAGATTTAACAAAGGCTCAGTGGAGCTGTGGTCAGAGCATACAACCTTCTCTCAAAATCGCAGATACCCAGAAGATTCAGCTGGAGGAATGGGAGCCCACAAGAAGTCTCAAAGCTCAGTTTCATCACCCCCACCCACAGAGTCCTATCCAACATATGGGAATCATGTCAGCACCAAAAAAAGTAGCAGGACCTAGATAGTGGTGGAAAACAGTACATTTCCTTCAATTCCACATATACTCTTAGCTCCTGACCAGCAGAACTAGCCCTAAAATGCCTCTGGCTCCGCCCTTCCTGAGCTAGACAGATACTAGGGAATATGAGACATTAGGCTGGACAAAGCACCATCAGCCTCCCCTTCTCACTCAGCCCAGGATCAGGCCAGGCACAAGAAAGCCCCTCCCATTCCCTTGGGAATGAAACACCAGCCTGGATCTTGCCAGAAAGAATCATTTTCTTAAGGGTTTCTTCCCAGTAATCCCCATATCATCCCCCAATCAGCTGCATCTCCGTTCTTCCTCTTTATCTCCATGAAGGAGAGAAGTGGAGACAAGGATAAACTCATGGAGGCAAACGGGGCACCCTCCCGTCCACATACAACTCTCAGCCTTCTCAGAAAAATGTCCTGAAATGGCAACAAACTGCCTGAGATATAGAAGATTTGGGAAAGGGGCAGGAGGGTGTGGCAAGTGGAAAAACTGGGTCATGATACAACTTGGGGCAGAGTTCACCCTGGGAGCCTGTTTAGCTCCCAGTCAACTGGGGCGGGGGGGGGGGGGGGCTAGTGGGACAGCAAGATGGGGAACAACACTGGAAGGATGGCACTATCACTTCTCATGCCCCTTGCAGAAAGGACAAAACAAAGGTGACCCTTCCCCTTACCACCACCCCATCCCAACCCCACCTTGGGTAAGGGCACAGAAATCTACCACCCTACCCTTCACAATGATGAGACTGAAGCCTAAGTTCTTTATCCCAATAGATGAAGACTCGGCAACAAGACTGACCACTCTTAAATGGCCTCAGGTTGAAGTGAAGAATTTCAAGTCAGAAAAAGCTAAATGTAAAAGCATTTCTCCCAGACCACCTCAACTTCCCGCTGGAGCTAAGAGAGAAGGCAAAAGTGAAAGATATTCGATGAGAAACAAAAACAGGACCAGTAGGCTCCAGAATGAGAAGAGGAGAAGCAGAGAGGAGAAAAAATATGGCATACAGGAAAAAAAAAGAAAAAAGGAAGCTCAAAGCTGGGGGGGAAGGTCAAGGAAACAAGTAGGTGACTTAGCTAGAGAGCTCTGAATAAGGAAAGAAACAGAAAGACGTTCACTTACAAGCATGACATCAACCATCATTTGAGGACAGACAGGGCTACTCCAATCCCGCAGGATGATTATAACCATACGGGTTTGGCCAGTCTGCAGAGCCACCCCAAAACACAGATATCGCAACCCCTAATACTCCTACACAAACACCTCACACCACACAGCCAGGCTACCTCACCAGGGGCAGAGCCTCTAGGAAAAGCCAGGATTATGTCCACTCACCAAGAGGAAGAGGGGTGACCCCCTTCCTCTGCCCCTCCTTACTCTGCTAATACATCCTCCCCCAGCCCCTATCATATCCCCACTCAAAACATTCCAGCAATCGCCTGGCTAAAAGCACTGTAGATCCGCTAAGGAGCGCGATTCAAACTTCACACAGTTGAAACAGCACAGAAAACCGGTAACTGATCAGAAGCTAAAAATAATCGGATAGAGAGTAACCAGCACTCCTCTTTCCTTTCCACAGCAGCAACCGCAGGATCCGACTAGCACAGATGCCTGCATGGGCTCCTCCAACAGAAATCTTCAACCACCCCCTAATAGCCTCCAGTGGTCCCAGCTACCTGCGCTCCTCCAAAGACCCGCACAAGGTAATGCCTGCCAGGCCGGAGAGCTCCCTCAACTGGGAACTGCAGAGCATTCCTCAAGACAGACGAGTGCCGCCAGCTTGCATCTGGGTCCGCGGTGCCCAGAAGGCACATGGCTTCCACCCCCCCACCCCGCACAAGAGCTCCGCAGAAGGGAACCACTCCCTTCGGATGCCCTCCACCTCCGACTCTGCACAGAGCCACACAAGCAATACAACCGTGCCTCATCGAAGTCACTAGGGAGGACCTAAATGCCTTCTTCCTGCCCTGGGCCCTTGGGGAAGATGTTACCTGGGTGGGGTGGGGGCAGGCTGTTGTTCAAAAGTGCATCCATATCCTCCTCCTCACTGCCCGCTGAGCAGGGGGACGGGGAGCCCAGGCCCGACGCCATCCCCTTCCGCTCCCGGCCAGGGAATTGGCCCAGCTGCTCCTGCCTGCGGCCTGGGGCCCTCTACACTGGCCCGAGTCACTGTGCGGGGGAGGGGGGAGAGAAAGAGAACAGTCAGTGACGCGCACTGCCCCCTCCCCCACACCCACCCGCTCTTTCCGCCCCCCACCCCAGCCACCCTAGCAGGGCACCCGAACCACTCAGGCTGAACTTAGTTCCACACTCCTCGGGGGCAGCCCGGAAGCCGGTTCCCCAACAGGAGCCCCCACGAAGAGAGGGAGCGACGGCCCCGAGGGCAGGCTGGTGCAGGCGTGGGGAGGGGAGAAGCCGGGCTGGACCGAGCCTGGTGTGACGGGGGGAGGGGGTCCGAGCGGCCGCCGCGCGGGAGGGCCAGGGGAGGCGGCAAGCGGCAAGGCGCTCGGGGACACAAGGTCACTTGGGGGTGGGGGGGCGCCTCCCTGCGCCCGGGGAGGGGCCAGTCCCCAGACAGGGCAGCGCTCCAAAGCTGTCCTCCGGGACAACTCAGGTTCTCCGCCGGAACCGCGGGTCCAGGGGGCGTGGAAGCGCGGGCGCTCCAGGGGTCCCGAGGCAAGGACGCGGGGGGCGAGGGATCCCACCGGGAAGGGGGCCGGGCCACGTGTCCCGGGGGGCAAGTGAGCAGAGGGCGAGGGGGCGGGCGCCGGGCATTGTGGGAGACCGAGCCCGAGCCGGGGGCGCGGGGAGCCGGGCCGGGCCGGGAGGGGGGGCCGGGCACCCTGCATGGAGGGGGAGGAGAGTCGGCTCCCCCGGGCAGGGGGCAGTCCGCGGGTCCGAGGGCGCCTGAAGCCGGGACAGGTGAGGAGGTGGCCCTCGGGGCTTATCGGGCTGTGAGGGGCGTCTCTCTGGGAACCCCGCGCTCTCCTCACCCCGGAGCCGCCACAGGTCGCGCTGGGTCCAGCCCGGTGTCACTCCCGCTCCGGCTCCTCCTCGCCGCGGCCGAAGGGGGGAAAATGGCTCCGGCTCCGGCGTCGCCTCTTAAAGGGCCCGAAACACCGGCCGGGAAATCCCACCGCACAGGCCCCGCCCCCCACGGACAGCCCATAATAACCTCAACCAACTCCAACCCCCCCTCCACTACCGCCACCCTCCTCCCTAGGTCTCCCGGGCAACCCCCGCCCCCTCGTCGCTCAGGCAACCATTGGCCACGCCCCCTTCGAGCGCGCGTGTCACCCGGGCAACCACCCACCTCCTGGCCATCCCATAATATGCACGGACACCCCACATACGCACTCCCCGCTCCCCCACTTCATACACATATATGCCAGGGGGGCTGCTGACATAATATTGCAGACCTTTTGTAACTAACCCTCTCCCCCACACACACATCCCATAATAACCATCCTTTGCCAACTTCTTCACTCTTGGCCCTAATACTAACATCCCATAATAATTTGTCACCCCTCCCTCCCCGTGGACATCCCATAATAAGCGCCCCTCCCAGCACTTCAGCCTCATATCCCATAATACTCATCCCCATTCCCCACAGACATCCCATAATAGCCACCCTTCATCCACCCCCAGTTTGATATCCCATAATAGTCAGAAACTCACCCCCCCATACACACACACTACAACGGACACTCGACCTCCTCCTACACATCCCATAATAATCAGTCTCCCACTTTCTATATGGCTATCCCATAATAACCAACCCCCTAGAGCTGCCCTCAGTTCCTGCAGGCTAGGGTCTAGATGCTCACCACACTAGCTCCATCCTTCACAATCTCCTTCTAGCTGCATGGACCATTAATAACCCACTTTCCCTATCAAAGAGATACCCCTAATGATCAGTAGCCCCACAGTTGCCCCACAGATGTACATCTAAATCGCCTTTCCCCCAACACTGGAAAAATAGCCCATAATAACTTTACTCAACACCCACACCCTGACATCCCATAATAGCAAGGAGCCATGGTCAACCGGACATATACCATAATACTCCCAACACAACCCAGTGTCACATCCCATAATGCTTCATCTCCACTCCACCACCCCAATACCTTGCCAGCCAGGCATCCCATAATATTCATGTTCATACTTCCCCCATCTCTAGAAACTGTCAGTCTATTCCAACACCCAGAGCAGAGAGGGTGGGGCCGCCTACCCACACTGCCCTGTCCCCGCCCCCACCTGCACACACCTTATTCTTTTTGTGGGCCAAAGCAGTATCGCGGCCTAACTTCTCTTGATGTCCAGGACCCTAGGTTCCCTCATTTCGAACACTCAGAAAGTGTGAGCCAACCTGCGGTCCCACCCAATCCCACCAAAATCCAAGTATATTCTAGATGCTCTTAAATTTTGAGTAAGAGCAACCAAATCAAGCCAGGCGTGGTGGCACACGCTTGTAATCCCAGTACTTGGGAGGCGGAGACCGGAGGATCTGGGTTCGCGGCCGGCCTCAGCTCCTTAGTGAAGCCCTCTGCAACTTCGTGAGACCCTGTTTAAAAATAAAGGATAAAAAATAGGGCCAGGGGTCTAGCTCTGAGGTAGAACGCCCCTGGGTTCAATCCCCGGTACCGCAAAAAAAAAAAGAGCAACCAAATACCATGATAGCCAGATTAAACATTTGCATGGTTTAACTTACCCTAAGACATCCCACAATAATCACAATCTTTGATCCAAAAACTATTTCTCAACATTCCAGCAGTCCTCCCCCCGACTCTACCCCTCCCCAAGTCAGGAACCATTCATCTTCTGGAGGCCATTCCTGTGGATGGATATCCCATCGTGATATTAACTGAGGATCCTGCTACATGCACGCCTAGAGCAGGAAGCTGGCCATGGTGGTCCACATCTGTAATCCCCTACTTGGGAGGCTGAGACAGGAGGATCACAGGTTTGAGGCCAGCCTCAGCAACTTAGCAAGACTCCCAGCAACAGCAACCTAGTGAGACCTTGTTTCAAAACAAAAAATAAAAAGGGCTGGGGGTATAGCTCAGAGGTAGAATGCCTCTGAGTTCCATCCCCAGTACCACAAAAAAAAAAAAAAAGACAATGACAACTCTGACACAGGAGCCTCCCTTGAAGCATAAACAACCAACAAATTATGATATAAGATAGAATGTCTTATGTCAAGGGAGAACTACTGAGTGCCATTTCCCAATGTCCTGTCACAGAGAAAACAAATCCCAACTGGTCTCAGGAGAGATCATATCCCCGTAGAGTTCTAGGTGGTCCTAGAAGCTGGAAGGTATTCCAAAAGAATTTACAGGTATGGATGGATGGTCAAGATAATCTCCTGTTTCCTCCATACTAAAGGATTTTTTTTTTTTTTTTTTTTGGTACCGGGGATTGAACCCAGGGGCGTTCTACCTCCGCGCTACACCCCCGGCCCTATTTTTTTATATTTTATTTTGAAACCGGGTCTCATGAAGTTGCAGAGGGCCTCACTAAGTAGAGAGAGAGAGGGAGAGAGAGA
>PVJS01052463.1:0-13608 GCA_004027185.1 Glis glis
GCGTTCAATCCCCGGTACTGCAAAAAAAAAAAAAAAAGAAGAGACAGTAAAATCTGTAGATGTATGTTGTTAAAGAATGTGGAATTTTCTGATAAAGCTAAGAAATTTGGTATTGTCAGAGCAGTGTTTCTGGAGTGAGGTTCACCTCTTTTTGAGGCTATATTACAACTTTCCAAGTTTTAGGTTTTAAGGAAATTGAGTTCCACACCTTCCACTTTGATATGTATTTTTTCTGAAACTTGACCTGCCTGAGGATATGCTTGTTTTTAGATGTCACACTGGTTCACCCTTTCCGTAATTGCTCTTATCCTATGTTATAAATGAAAGGCATTCTTCTTATTTAACCTTAGTCTATGATAGATTTTTTTCCAGGAAGTTGGAAAAAATCTCTGGGAACAAGACTGATAAGCAGTTTGAAATACTGCTGTTCATGTTGGAAATTTATAACTATTGATAAAGTCAAGTGATTTCTGTTTTTTTTGTTTTGAATACATTTAAAGGATGATCTAATAACTTTCAGCTACTAGATTATTAGAAAAAATGTTATGTAATAGATCAAATTGTGATTCCTAGCATGTAACTTGAAGGAATTTAAAGACTGAGTCACATTGCTAAAACAAAATTCCTTTCTACCTATTTATCTGAACAAGGTTTTCCAGCCCTTATAGCCATAAAAACAAATAAGTAGTTATAGAATTGATGGTAAAACCTATATCATTCTACCAAAGACATAGTACTTTTTCAATGAGGCATCAAGTTTAATGAATAGACCATTGGCCTATAGTATAGAAAAGTTTTTCTGGACAGATGGCCTGCATTGAAGCAGAAGTATGCAGTGACTAGCCATGAAGAGCATTGCATATTGAGGAATTTGGATATTTTCCTAGAGGCATTTGAAAGCCAATGAAAGTTTTAAAGTAGGGAAGAACAGTCAAATATGATATAGTGGCATTATAGAGGATGAATTGAAGAAGACAATGGCTACCAGTCTAGAGGTGGTGTGGACTTGAACCTTTGGTAATGGTGTGAAAGAAGAGATAGAAGCCAGATAATTGGGAAAGGATATCTCTCCCTTTCCTCATTTGAGGATAAGAAAGAGGGAAAAGTTGAGGACTTCAGAATGATAATTGACAGTTCTATTAGCCAGAAAAGGGAATGCAGAAGGAAGCAGGTTTGATTAAAGGTGAAGGTAAGAAAAGCCATGGCAGTATTATTATCATACACATAAATGCTAGTCTTTTAAGGTTTGCAAGATTCATATAGCTCAGGTTGTCATTAACTGGGATGGCGGTTGTAATTAAAGACTAGTAATACACAAAAAGTTGATGTTCTCATAGCTTTTATTTATATAATATGTGGATGTTTATATACAATGAAATATAGATTAAGAAAATAAATACAGATTAGGAAACTGGAAACAAAGACAACATTCTATAATCCCACTACCTTAAAATAACCGGTATTAGCATTTTGAGATGTTTTCTAAAAGATTTTTTGCTTAGATATCTGTATTTTATCCTAGTTGTAGTAAGTAGATACATACAGTTTTCTATCTCTTTAGTCTTTTTAATTTTTATCTTCTGTCATTCCATATATCTCGTAGTGGATTTACTTATCCATCCATGTTGCCATACAGTTGCTTTCTGAGGTGATAGTTGTCACATTGCTACTTTAGGTATCGCATGGAATATCCTGATTATTTGAGCTTCAAAGGAGTGGATTAAAGAGTGAAGTAGTGCTAGGCATGGTGGCACATGTCTGTGATCATAGCTAATCAGGAGGCAGCGGCAGGAGGTTCGAAAGTTTGAGGCTAGCCCCAGCAGCTTAGCAAGACCCTGTCTTAAAATTAAAGGGCTGAGCTGGGCGTGGTGACGCACGCTTGTAATCCCAGTACTTGGGAGGCTGAGACAGGAGGATCGCAGGTTCACAGCCAGCCTCAGCAACTTAGTGAGGCCCTCTGCAACTTACTGAGACCCTGTTTAAAAATAAAAAAATAAAATAGGGCTAGGGGTGTAGCTCAGAGGTAGAGTGCCCTTGGGTTCAATCCCCAATACCAAAAAAAAAAAAAACATAGTGAAGTAATTGATAGTATTCCTTTGCTCAGTTTTACAGTGTGATAGCCATTTTCTGTCAAATATTTGCTTAATTTAGCTTACCCTCTCTAAAAGAAAAATAGTATCTTGAAAATTGAGATGTTAAAATTATCCATGAAGCAGAAGAATTGTAGTAGGTTCCCCCCAAAAAAAACAGTATTCAAAAAACCTGAACCTACCACAGTATTAAGAAAAGGGTTTGTAAGGAAGTTGTATTTCTATTTGTATTATTATTTATTTTGTTGAAGAAGACAGAAAGCATGATTAAGGAGTACTGGAGAATGTTATAAAATGGAGTAGTCTTCCTTTATTAGCCACAGCCTGAAAATATTAAATGGAAAATTCCAGAAATAAACAATTCATAAAATTTAATTATGTACCTTTTTGAGTAATGTGATGAAATTTTGTTTTGTCCTGCTCAGGACATCCCTTTTTCCAGGGTATCTACGCTGTATATACTACCCACCTGTTAGTTACCTAGTAATTGTCTAGGTTATAAGATCCACTATTGTGTTATCCCAGTGTTCATATATAGGGTTAGGTTTCAAACATCCACTTGGTGTGTATCCCCCCATGGATGAAGGAGGTGGGGACAACTGTAGTACTAGTACTATCATAGACAAAACTACTAGTCTGTTAAGGCTTTGAAAAACATAAAGAAAAACTAATTTTCTGATTGGAATCAGTTTATTTTAACAATTAATTAGAAGTTTTACTTAAGCCTCTAGAATTTAAAATTTCAAGCTACATTTCATTTTCCAATTTCTTTTTTTTTTTTTTGTGGCTATAGGGATTGAACCCAGGGGCGTTCTACCTCTGAGCTCTATCGCTAGTCCTGTTTTATTTTTTATTTGGAAACAGGGACTCACTAAGTTGCTGAGGCTGGCAGTGAATCTGTTATCCTCCTGTTTCTTCTTCCAAGTATTAGAATTGTAGACATGTACCACTGCACCCATGTCATTTTTCAATTTCTTAATCATGTGGGCCCCAGTTATTTCCACTGAGAGATTCTCATTTCCTGAGTATACTTTGCAATACTTTTATAACATGGTCATAGTTCTTAATAGCTATATGTAAATTAAATACACATAAACTACATATACTTTGATTCCATAAATTATTTCACTAATAAATTGCTCTAAATTTCCTGGTGTTTTTTTTGGTATGTATATGTGGTACTGGGAATTAAACCCAGGAATGTTCTACCTATGAGCCATAACCCCAGTCCTATTTATTTATTTATTTATTTATTTAATTTTTGTGGTACTGGGAATTGAACCCAGAGGCATTTTACCTCCAAGCTACACCCCCCAGACCAATTTTATTTCTTATTTGGAAACAGGGTCTCACTGGGTTGCTGAGAGCCTCATTAAATTGCCGAGACTCTCCTTGAACCTGCGATCCTCCTGTCTCAGCCTCCCAAGTACTAGGATTGCAAGCATGTGCCACCATGCCAGGCTTATTTTTTATTTTGAAACAGTATCTCACGGACCTCTCTATGTTGCTGAGGCTGACCTCAAAATTGTGATCCTCCTGCCTCAGCTTCTGAAGTACTAGGATTACAGGTGTGCACACCTGCACCCAGCTAAATTGCTTTTTTTTAAATGGAAAATTTGGTCTTCACTTTGATAATTATTATCCAAGTTTCATGCACAGTTTTGTGGCTCATGTCATTATCTCACAACGCATATATATATATATATATATATATATATACATATATATATATATATATATATATAAAATCTGGTAGTATACTTAATCATTTTAGGCTATTAGAAGTTCATATATGTCTTTATACTTGGACAGTATCCTGTACCTTTTTCTTTTTCTTTTTTTTTTTACTGGGGATTGAACCCAGGGGCATTCTACCTCTGAGCTACACCCCAGCCCTATTTTTTTATTCTTTATTTTGAAACAGGGTCTCACTAAGTTGTGGAGGTCTCACTAAGTAGCTGGGGCTGGTCGCGAACCCGGATCCTCCTGTCTCAGCCTCCCAACTACTGGGATTACAAGCATGCGCCACCACACCCAGCTTATTGTACTTCTTTCTTAAGGGAGAAAAATATTTGAACTCAAAACCATTTATCCCTCTGCTTTCTGGTTTCTATAGATAATCCTTTGAGAGGCACCAGAGCATTTACAGTACTAAATAGTATCTCAAGGGCTTCTTCAAAGATGTGACTTTTTCTTTCTACAGGATATATAATAGTGTATACAGGGTTTACATTTGTCTTCTTTTTAATATTCAGAATTAATATTCAAATAAGATAATCTTTAATATTTAATAACTATTTTCTAAAACAAGGGCAATAAATATAATTTCTCAAATATTTACTGAGAAATTTTGGGTTCACACTCAAACTGTGTAGTTTTTAAATTTAGTTTCGCTCCTTATAATTCAGAAAATATTTTAGGGGAACTGAGTTATTGATACAAAAGAGAATGTATTATGGTTAGTTTTCACAACTTTATGATGAAAATGTGTAGGTTGGCTTGTGTGTGAAATTTCTAGCATGTAGCTTGGCAGTGACAAAGCAGTTTTGAATCTGTTCAGAGCTCTACAGTAACCCCATCTACCCAGCAAGTGAAAACGCCACAGGCTTCCAGTGCACCTGATGTGAATGATGCAATTGTGAAACTCTTCAATGACTTTGATGTTAAAGAAACCTCCCATCATTTAGTGATTTCTCACCTAGATCTACACATATGTGATGACGTTCATGCGAAAGAAAAAGGTAATCAAATCCACTTGTTTCAGACTATTTTGAATTTTCTAGAATTGAGTACAAATTTGATTGTTTACTATATGTATTATGTAGGATATAGTGTAAAGTAATTTGTCATAATTTTATCACTCATGTGGATACATAGATCGAGGGTGTAATTTGAAGCATCATATTGGAGGATGAAAAGTATAGCATTATATATTCATATAAAAGTTTATTTTGCCTTAGTATTTAGTACTTAAGCTTAATTGTTATCAATGCTAGCAGTAAAATCAGGTTAAAAAAATCAAAGACTGAATAAATGACACCACTGGATTAACTATTAGATTTGCATTTGAGTTAACTTTTTCATAATTTTGAAATTGTTCATAAATTTTAGTTTATATTCCATTCATAATTTTTGAGGGGGAGGTACTGGGGATTGAGCCCAGGGGCATTCTATCTGTGAACTACACCTCCAGGCCATTTTTATTTTGAAACAGGGTCTCGCTAGGTTGATGAGAGCCTTACTACTTGCTGAGACTGTCCTTGAAACTGTGATCCTGCTGTCTCAGCCTACCAAGTACTGGGATTATAGGCATGTTCCACCACACCTGGCTTCAATTCATAATTATTTATGCATAAGGTTTCTTTGTGTGTAGTGCTGGAGATTGAGCCCAGGGACATTATACTTCTGAGCTCCTTTTTATTTTATATTTTGAAAGAAGAGCTTGCTAAATTACCACACATTTGCCTTGAATTTTCAGTCCTGTCTCAGCCTCCCAAATCCTGGGATTACAGGCGTACAACACCGCTGATTTATTATAAGTTTTATGTTTTCAGCATTGTGGTTAATCTATTTCTGGACCTGTGTATGTAAACACAGCTATGTGTCTTTTTTCTTTGTATTTGGATTATTATAATTATACATTATATTGGGGTATAGAGTGATAGAAAAATATATTCACACAGCTCTTGGAGTACTTCCCACAGGGTCCCTCCCCCTCCCCCTCCCGCTCCCTCCTCCTACATGTTTTTGAGATTGGAATTAGTAATTTTGTATACATTCGTAGCAGTATTTCAACTGTTATACTCTCTATGTCTTTGATCCCCCCTCCCTTAGCCCCCGATGGAGTTTCTTTCTTTCTATCTATCTATCTATCTATCTATTTATTTATTTTTGTGGCACTGGGGATAGAACCCAGAAGCATTCTACCTCTGAGCTACACCCCCAGTCCTATTTCCTTTTTATTTTGAAACAGGGTCTCACTAAGTTGCTGAGGCTGGCTTCGAACTTGTGATCTTCCTAACTCAGCCTTCTTCCAAGTACTGAGATTACAAGCATGTACCACCACGCCCGGCTGGAGTGTCTCTTTAGTATTTGATGTCCACTGCCCCCATTCTCCCAAAATTTGGTTAGGAGGCCAAATTTTAGCTTGAAAATTTTTTTTCTTTTAGCTTTTGTTACTCTTATTTATCCTTATTTAATAGACTTGGGCAACAGGGTGAGCAGGAATCTGCTCTTGGATCACTTTGAAAACTTGCAGCTGTATAGTCGAGATACAGGACATTTCTATTTCTCTGCCACAGGGTGTCCCTGGCCCACTAGTGTTGGGGAGTTCAGAAGGTGGGTTTACCTCAAGGACAGTGTTTCTCAAACTTTGGTAAGCTTAGAATCAAGCTGAAGATCTTTTAAAAATACAGATATCTGACCTGTGTACCTCAGATCTGAATCAGAATTTATATCCATGAAAACTTTTGCTTTGGGAGTTTTAATGCTAAGAAAGTGAATATTGAGCCCTAGATACTGAGCAGTAGAAGTTACTCTGCCTTCATCAGACAAGGCAGGCAGGAATCAGCTACTAGATAAAAGGGTAAAGGGGCAAAGCTGAAGACTGACTGGGATTTGCAGAAGGATTTGTTGTCTTTTTTTTTTTTTTGCCTACCTTTGCATTGTTTGGCTTATAGTTGTCATCTTCTGCTTTAGTGATTTGAAAGGAAAATCCAAAAAAGTTAAAACAAACCAAAGTAACACAATGAGGTGATCAAAGTACTAAGTGTTTTTACTTAGTATGTTTATTGTTACTGGGGAATGAACCCAGAGGCATTTTAACCTCTAAGCTACAACCCCACCTTTTTAAATTTTTTGTTTTGAAGCAGAGTCTCCCTAAGTTGCTGAGGCTGGTCTGTAACCTATGATCCTCCTGTCTCAGCCTCCCAAGTACTGGGATAACAGGTATGTACCACCCCACCAGCTTAGAAAGCATTTTCATAAATTTTATGTTCCTCCCTCTTTATTATTCCCTCATAGAATAAGTGGACTAAAAGTGGAATAATTTAATTTAATTTATTTATTTATCTGTTTGTTTGTTTGTTTGTTTGTTTTTGCGGAACTAGGGATTGAACCCAGGGGCATTCTGCCTCCGAGCTACACCCCAGCCCTATTTTTTTGTTGTTGTTCTTTATTTTGAAACAGGATCTCACTAAGTTGTGGAGGGCCTCACTAAGTAGCTAAGGCTGGCCTCAAACGGGGATCCTCCTGTCTCAGTCTCCCAAGTGCTGGGATTACAAGCGTGCATTACCACGCCTGGCTGGAATGATTTTATTTAAGGAGAAAACCCCACAACTATATAAAATCCTGCATTGTACAGGTCTATATTCACTTCTGCTATTCTGAAATCCAAAAGGCTCTGAAATGTTTTTTAAGTTTGGAGAAACTCATTTGGTGACAAAACCTGACCAACATGTTATTATATTTATTTTACACACTTAGTGGAAATACTTAGAAGTTTTGCTGTTCAATTACTATTTTTTATTAGTGCTGCCTCAGAAACTGCTAGAGTATTGCATAATATATTTTATACGTGTATGTGTGTGTATTATATATATGTACCATATTAATTGCATAATATCTAAAAAATTTGAATTCTGAAACATTTAGCTCCATAGATTTTAGATAATGGATTGTGGATCTATACTAAAAATTCTAATTTAGAAAATTGAACTTAACAGAATGTATACATAGGGAGTATATACATACCTATATCTTAGTTTGTATTTTCTTCTAATTGATTTGCCCATGCTGTTTTAAAATTCTATTTTATTTATTTACTTATTTATTTTGGTGGTGCTGGGGATTGACCCCAGGGCCTCCCACATGCTAGGCAAGTGCACTACCATTGAGTTATAGCTCATCCCCTTGTTAAATTTTATTTTGAAACAGGGTTTAGCTAAGTTGTCCAGGCTGACCTTGAACTTGTGATCCTCCTGCCTCAGCCTCCTAGGATTACAGTGTACCTACCACATCTGGCTTAAAATTTGATTTTTATGTTAAAGTCACACCAATTGACAATCTACTTTTGGTCTTACTATAGCTATGTGACTTTAGACAACTTACCTAATCTAATTGACTCAGTTTTCTCTTATGTAAGAGGCAGGATGGTATAGTAAAGTGGTTAAGATTTCCTGGGTTTAGATACCCTTCTCTGCACTTAACTAGCTTTATGATCTTGGTCTACTTATTTATATTCCTCAGTCTCCTTATGTAGAAAATCGGCATTTAATAATGGTACCTATCTTATGGGTTTGTTAAGAAAATGAAATAAGTTAAGTATACCTAAGGTATTGAAAACAATGCCTGGCAGATGATTAAATCTTATAAATCTATAAGCTCTATCATCTATAAGCTCTCAGAGGGCTTCGATATAATTCTCATATCCTCTTTTCTTCTAGTACCTAGCAGATGATACAGACTTAGTAAATACTTACTAGACTGAATTGCATTTCCTAAAATCCTTAATGTATTATCCATGATTAAAGATTATTATTGCTACTTGGACTATAGTTATGGTATGGGTTTTTATGACAAATTATATCTGATATCTCCTTAATATTTCTTTCTCTCAATTTCATCTTATTCTTTTCCCAGAGTCAAACAGACGTATTACTGGAGGTGCTATGCAACTCTCTTTTACACAGCTAACCGTAGATTATTATCCTTATCATAAAGCAGGTATGTATAATAATTTCTTGAAAATATGTAAATCTTTCTTTAAAATTATATAGCCAATTTATTTTTTAATTTAATTTTTGTTTTAACTTAATTTTTTTTTCCGGTACTGGGGATTGAACACAGGGACGTTCTACCTCCGCGCCACACTCCCAGCCCTATTTTTTATACTTTATTTTGAAACCGGGTCTCACGAAGTTGCGGAGGGCCTCACTAAGTAGAGAGAGAGAGAGACAGGGAGAGAGAGAGAGAGAGAGCTGAGGCTGGCTGCGAACCCGGATCCTTCCAAAGTACTGGGATTACAAGTGTGCGCCACCATGCCTGGCTTAACTTAATTTTTTAAGGAGAAAAGAGACCAAGAGACCTTTACTATTTTTCTTCTAGCAATATTTTACCAAGAAAATAGAATTGTTATAGAAAATTTTTATACATTTTATATTGAGGTTCTTATAGATTATTAGAGACTATAATTGTTAGAAATTGGCAGTTTTCTAAATAACTGATTTAACTTATAGAAACCAGAATACAACAGACGTATTTGTGCTGTTTTGTTGTGACAAAAGCAAATTATTAATCAGTGTTGTGAATCTTTTTTTTTTTTTCCAGTGCTAGGGATCAAACCCAGGGCCTCGTGAATGCTCAAGCAGGCATTCTACCTCTGAACTACATCCCATCCTTGAACTTTTTTTGTGTGTGTGGTACTGGGGATGGAACCCAGGGGTGTTCTGCCTCCAAGCTACATCCCCAGCCCTATTTTTTATTCTTTATTTTGAAACAGGGTCTCACTAAGTTGCGGAGGGCCTCACTAAGTAGCTGAGGCTGGCCACAAACCTGTGATCCTCCTGTCACAGCCTCCCAAGTACTGGGATTACAAGCGTGCAGCACCATGTCCGGCTTCCATTTCTTGAATTTTTAAATTACATATTTATATATTATATGTACGATTCTGTCTATATATGTCATATACTATATTATACTATATTAGACACGTATACTATATTATAGTATATTATACACATACTGTATTATATGTAGGATTCTCGCATGCCTGCCTGCCTGCCTGCCTTCCTTCCTGGCACTGATTGAACTGAGGGGCATTCTACTTCTGAGCTAGACCTCCAGTCCTATTTTATTTTTATTTTAAATTAATTAGTTTTTTGTGGAACTGGGGATTGAACCCAGGGACATTCTACCTCCAAGCTACACCCCCAGCCCTATTTTTTATTCTTTATTTTGAAACAGGGTCTCGGTAAGTTGCAGAGGGCCTCACTAAGTAGCTGAGGCTGGCGGCGAACCTGGATCCTCTGGTCTCAGCCTCCCAAGTACTGGGATTACAAGTGTGTGCCACCATGCCCAGCTTTTATTTTCTATTTTGAAACAGGGTCTCATTAAGTTAC
Source organism: Glis glis (assembly GCA_004027185.1). Classification (NCBI taxonomy): domain Eukaryota; kingdom Metazoa; phylum Chordata; class Mammalia; order Rodentia; family Gliridae; genus Glis; species Glis glis. The sequence goes on from PVJS01052463.1 coordinate 10,208, forward strand.
TGAGGGCCTCTATAAGTTGCTGAGGCTGGCCTTGAACCTACAATCTTCCTGTCTCAGTCTACCAAGAACTGGGATCACAGGAGTGCATCATCACACCCGACTTCTTGGCACTTTATCATTCCAAAGGGACTGAAACCAGAAAACTAAAGTAATATATGCATACCCATGTTGAAAGCAGCACAATTCATAATAGCCAAATTATGGAACCAACCTAGGTGTCTTATCAATAGATGAATGGATTACAAAATTATGGGAAATACACACAATGGAATTCTACTCAGCAATAAAGAACAACAAAATAATATTTACAAGAAAATGGAAAGACCTGGAGAATATTATGTTAAAGATCAGCCAATCACAGAAAGAGAAGGGTCATATGTCTTCTCTAATATGCACAAGCTAGGGAGCAAGGAGGATACAAAAGGGCCTCCAGACAACAGTGGAGAAGCCTCAGTGAAGTCAGGGAACTGATCTAAGGGAAGGGGAAGGGGAAGAATGAAGTTCATTAAGGGAATTTCTACCATCGACCATATTTACATATAAGAATATACCAATGTCAATCTTAGTTCTCTATGTTGTGGGGGAAGGGAGGAGGGCACCAAGTGCTGCGTGCATGTAGGTTAATGTCAATTTGATTTCCATTGTGATGTGAGACTATAATGCAGAAATAAAAAAATAAAACTTTCCTTTATTTCCTAACTTTCTTTTTTTTTGCGGTACTGGGGATTGAACCCAGGGGCATTCTACCTCTGAGCTACACCCCCGGCCCTGTTTTTTATACTGTATTTTGAAACCGGGTCTCACGAAGTTGCAGAGGGCTTTCACTAAGTAGCTGAGGCTATCCAAGAAACCGGATCCTCCGGTCTCCGCCTCCCAAGTACTGGGATTACAAGTGTGCGCCACCACGCCTGGCCTTCTTTACCTTTTGGTAGTATGTCTTTTTTTTTTTAAATTTACACACACAAGAAAAAAATTATGATTTTCCAGGACTTTAAAAAAAGCAACCAGTGTTTATTATTTCATTATTACTACCTGACAGAATTTAAAGGTTGTACTATGTATTTTGATTTTCTTTTGAAGAGCTTTGTTGTATATCCTATCTTGATGAGTAAATTATTTACAAATACCTAAAATTTTTTAACTCTAGAAATTGTTTGTGTTTTGAAAGTAAAATTTTGGCCATAGAGTATATTTCACGTTCTTTTTTTTTGCGGTACCGGGGATTGAACCCAGGGGCGTTCTATCTCCGAGCTACACCCCTGGCCCTGTTTTTTATACTATATTTTGAAACCGGGTCTCACAAAGTTGCAGAGGGCTTCACTAAATAGCTGAGGCTGTCCGCGAACCTGGATCCTCCGGTCTCCGCCTCCCAAGTACTGGGATTATAAGCTTGCACCACCACACCCGGCCTATATTTTACTTTCTTAACTTTTTAATGTACATATTACTTTTCTTGATTGCTCCCAAAAAAACAAACCTTCATAATTAGATTTTATATTTTCCTTCCAAAAACATCTGTTTATGACTGATGTTTATCTTGAGAAATTCTGTTCATTTCTTAAATGTTTTAAAAATTGTCATCTTAACCAATTTATGAATTAGATTATTATTAATCATTTTACATCAAATCTTTGACCAAAGGATTTTTTTTATACTGATACTTTCTGGGATTCTGCCCAGTGGAGGTTTGCCAACAGGATACTGAACATCCAGTTAAGGTTGACCACTCTGTTAGCTTTGAATTGAAACTTTGAGTGCTGTTCTCCTAAGGATGGGTTCTAGATTGAGACCCCTCCGTATCATTTGCTGTTAGCACTCTTTCCCTCTTTTCTGAATGTTTTACTTATATTTTACACAAGTAGTAGATGAAGGCTACTTTACAGAGACAAAGACTCCCTGGAGAAAAAGACTAGATTTCATTGGGAATATTGCTACAGTAGAATAAGTGAAAATTGTGCATTGTCAAATACCTGTTGTTCATTTTACAGGAGATAGTTGTAATCATTGGATGTATTTTAGTGATGCAACCAAAACAAAAAATGGATGGGCCAATGAGTTGTTACATGAATTTGAGTGCAACGTTGAAATGCTTAAACAGGCTGTGAGGGATCATAATGTAGATTCACCTCCTAAATCCCCAACACATGCCTCGCCCCAGCACACACAAACAGGTATGTTACCTGTGACAACATTATGGTATTCCCCTAAGTGTGTGTATGTGTGTGTGTTTGTGTGTGTGTGTAGAAATTAGTGTATATGTAACCTATTTTCTGTAAAGTATTATTTTTAATTAGTGCCCAAAAGTCTTGAACTCTTTTTTTTTTTTTTTGCAGTACTGGGTATTGAACCCAGGGGCGTTCTACCTCTGCGCTACACCCCTGGCCCTATTTTTTTATACTTTATTTTGAAACCGGGTCTCACAAAGTTGCGGAGGGCCTCACTAGGTAGAGAGAGAGAGAGAGAGAGAGAGCGCGCCAAGGCTGGCCACGAACCCAGATCCTCCAGTCTCCGCCTCCCAAAGTACTGGAATTACAAGCGTGTGCCACCACGCCCGGCAGTCTTGCACTTTTGATTAGACCAACAGAGGCTTATGGACCAAAATACTTTCTTTGACAGTATTAGAGGTTGACCTCAGGTTCATTCTACCTCTGAGCCACACCCCCAGCCCTTTGTGTTTTTATTGTTGTTTTATGTTTTTTATTTTAAAACAGGGTCTCACTCAGTTACACACTGGCCTCCAACCTGTGATCATCCTGTCTCAGCCTCCCAGGTACCCAAGCACAGGGACTATAAACACTTTTAAGAATATAACTGCTGGGAATGGTGGCACATGCCTGTAATCCTACCAACTTGGGAGGCTGAGGTAGGAGGCTCACAAGTTCGAGACCAGCCTTGCAACTTAGTGAGACCCTGTCTCAAAATAAAAAAATTAAAAGGGCTGGGGATATAGCTCAGTAGTAAAGTGCCCCTGGGTTCAAACACCAGTACTACAAAAAGGAAAGAATATAACCAATAAAAGTAATACCCCGGTAGAATTTTCAGACTCTTTTTTTTTTTTTTGGAAACAGGATTTTGCTAAGTTTCTGAGGGTCTGGTTAAGTTGCTATGGCTAGCCTTGAACCTGTGATCCTCCTGTCTCTGCCTCCCAAGTACTGGGATTACAGGAGTGCACCACCACGCCCGACCTCAGACCCTTAAATAGCTGGTGGATAACTCATTTTTAACACTGTAGGAGAGTGACTTAAATGTGATATAAATATGATTCCTGGTTAAAAATGAGTAATCATAGCCAGGCGTGGTGGTGCACGCTTGTAATCCCAGTACTTTGGGAGGCGGAGACCGGAGGATCCGGGTTCGCGGTCAGCCTCAGCTCGCCCCCCCCCCCATCTCTTTCTCTCTCT
>PVJS01052464.1:0-13608 GCA_004027185.1 Glis glis
GCGGCCCGGCCCAGGTGGCTCTGGGGCCGGCGGTGTGGCGCGCGCGGGGACGCCCGGGGGTGTCCGGTACCTGGCGCGGGGGCGGCCCGGCCCAGGTGGCTCTGGGGCCGGCGGTGTGGCGCGCGCGGGGACGCCCGGGGGTGTCCGGTACCTGGTGCGGGGGCGGCCCGGCCCAGGTGGCTCCGGGGCCGGAGGTGTGTCTGAGACTTTAAAATAACTGTGTTAAGGCCGGGTGTGGTGGCGCATGCTTGTAATCCTAGTACTTGGGAGGCGGAGACCGGAGGATCCGGGTTCGCGGCCAGCCTCAGCTACTTAGTGAGGCCCTCCGCAACTTCGTGAGACCCAGTTTCAAAATAAAATATAAAAAATAGGGCCGGGGGTGTAGCTCGGAGGTAGAATGCCCCTGGGTTCCATCCCTAGTACCGCAAAAAAAAAGAAAAGAAAAGAACTGTGTTAAACCGGGCGTGGTGGCTCACACTTGCAATCCCAGTACTTGGGAGGCTGAGACAGGAGGATTGCAGGTTTGAGGCTAGTCTCAGCAACTTAGTGAGACCCTGACTCAAAATAAAAAATTAAGCCAGGTGTGGTGGTGCATGCCTGTAATCCCAGTGCTTGAGAGACTGAGACAGGAGGCTCGCAGGTTCGAGGCCAGCCTTGGCAATCTAGCGAGGCTCTTAGCAAATTAGCGAGACCCTGTTTCCAAATAAGAAATAAAAAATCAGACTGGTGGCACAGCTTGGAGGTAGAATGCTCCTGGGTTCAATCCCCAGTATAAATAAATAAATAAATAAATAAATGAATGAATAAATAAATCCAAGGACTTGATTGAGACCTAAGACATCTCACAGACACAAATTCCCATTATCAGCCAGGTGTGGTAGCGCATGATTGTCATCCCAGTACTTTAGAGGCTGAGACAGGAGGATCACAGGTTCAAGGCCAGCCTCAGCAACTCTGTGAGACCCTGTTTCCAAATAAAAAATAAAAAGGGCTGTGGGTGCAGCTTGGAGGGAGCATGTCCCTAGGTGCCATCCCCAATACCTTAAAAAAAGCAAAAACAAAAGCACAAAATCCCATGATCTTGTTCTTTCTTGTTTTCGGAGCGTTGGCACAAACTCTGGCACACGGTCGTGGCTCAGTAAACCTTGGCACACGGTTGTGGCTCAGTAAATATTGGGTGAATCGAAGCACACACACGCAGGGTGGCGTGTTCTCAGAAACACAGCCGCTTGCACATCGCGGTTCCCGTGGGCTGATCACGCAGGCGCACACGGGGCACGAACCAGGAGGTGAGGCAGGAGCTTTAGCAAAGACATAGCAGCCGGGGACTCTGTGGTGGACCCCAGGTGGAGCCTCAGTTTACCCACCAATTCCATCCTTCCTGTTTGGGGTTGTTCTGGAGGTATGGACTCCCTGCTACCCAGAAGGGGGTCTGAGAGAGATTCTGCCATTTGAGAAAGTCCTTTGGCAGAGACATAGGGAGCCGCTGGGGTGTACAGAATTGAGCTAGGCTACTTCTGGGGTGACCAAGGGCTATCTGCTCTCAGTTCCATCCTTGGGCTCTCCTGCCTTCTGCAATTTAATAATAATAATTAGGCTGGGCGTGGTGGCGCACCCTTGCAATCCCAGTACTTGGGAGGCTGAGACACAGGTTCAGGAGGATCACAGGTTCGAGGATAGCCTCAGTTACTTAGTGAGGCCCTCCGCAACCTAGTGAGACCCTGTTTCAAAATAAAAATTAAATAGGGTTGGGGGTGTAGCTAGGAGGTAGAATGCCCCTGGGTCCAATCCCCAGTACCACAAAATAATAATAATAATAATAATAATAATAAAGCCGGGTGTGGTGGCGCACGCTTATAATCCCAGTACTTTGGGAGGCAGAGACCGGAGGATCCGGGTTTGTGGCCAGCCTTAGCTCTCTCTCTCTCTTTCTCCCTCCCTCCCTGTCTCTCTGCAACTTCGTGAGACCCAGTTTCAAAATAAAGTATAAAAAATAGGGCCGGGGGTGTAGCGCAGAGGTAGAACGCCCCTGGGTTCAATCCCCGGTACCGCAAAAAAAAAAAAAAAAATAATAATAATAATAGCCGGGTGTGGTGTTAAATGCTTGTAATCCCAGTACTTGGGAGGCGGAGACAGGAGGATCACAGGTTCGAGGATAGCCTCAGCTACTTAGTGAGGCCCTCCGCAACCTAGCGAGATCCTGTTTCAAAATAAAAATTAAATAGGGCTGGGGGTGTAGCTAGGAGGTAGAATACCCCTGGGTTCAATCCCCAGTACCACAAAATAATAATAATAATAATAATAATAATAATAATAATAGCCGGGTGTGGTGTTGTTTGTAATCCCAGTACTTGGGAGGCGGAGACAGGAGGACACGGGTTCGGGGCCAGCCTCAGCTACTTGGTAAGGTCCTCTGCAACTTAGTGAGACCCTGTTTCAAAATAAAGAATAAAAAATAGGGCTGGGGTTTAGCTCAGAGGTAGAATGCCCCTGTGTTCAATCCCTGGTACCGCAAAAAAAAAGTTAATAATAATAATAATAAATAGGTTCTGAGGATTGAAGTCAGGGCACTCTACCTCTGAGCTACACCCCCAGCCCTTTTTATTTTTCACTTGAAACAGGGTCCCTCTAAGTTGCTGAGGCTGGCCTCCAACCTGTCATCCTCCTGTCTCGGCCTGCCAAGTACTGGGATGACCGGCTAGCAACTCGGTGCCTGACTCCTTGGGCACACCGTCAACGTGGGAGGTTGGATGGTGTTCCAGGGACAGGGACCCCTGCACTGAACTCCCTCCCCCCTTCTTCTAGGAAGCCGGAGGCCATCAGGGCTGCCTGCGGAGAGCATGGGCTTGGCCTGCCTGGGGTTCCTCTGTCCTTTCTCCCAGGGCCCCCCTCCTCTGCAAAGCTCTGATCCTCAGGTCCCCAGAGTTCTCTGCGGTTTCCTGACTCCTGGTTGTCCACAAGGTCCCCTTCATTTGGTAATCTTTTCCTGTCCCAGGGTGTGACCTCTGCTAGGTTTTTCTCACCCTGCAGTGCTCAGCACTGGAGGGGGGGAGGGATTAGGGGTGCAGCTGAGTTTATTTGAAGGAAGTGGGGTCCTGATATCCTGCAAGGAGGGACTCTCAGAGACCAGCTCCCAAAGCGACAACAGCTTTACGAATTCCTAGGGGCCCACTGTCACACGGGGTCACCTTCAGAGACCCCCCGAGTGACCCCCATAGTGACACAGCCCAAAAGCCACCTCCTCTGCTCAAGGAAACTGCAGATACATGCAGCCAGAGCTTGAGAAGGGCAGGGAAGGGGCTTCCTGTCAAGGCCCGTCTCCATTCTTTTCCTACATTGTTTTTTTTTTTTTTACTTCTCCTCGTTCCCACCCCTCCCCCTCCTCCGGACAGACGCGGGCGGTTCCCAGGATGGGGGGGTGTCAGTGGGGGGCGTCACGAGGTGGCCAGGGAAGACCCTTGTACGCACTTGGGTGTGCCTATCCCAGATGCGACCACGCGCGTGTGAGAACCCAAGCCTGACATCCCAGGCGTGCGCGCGTGGGGGTGTGTGTTTGTGCTCCGCGCACACAGCAGGCGCACCATAAATGCCTCTCGGATGGCTCCACAGCGTGCAAGGGCAGAGTTCAGGCCTTTCCGGGAGGGGCCGCGGCGGAGCTTTGGGGTTAATCTTGTTTCTGCCATGTACGAGCCAAGGCAGCTCAGCCAGCGTGACTCAGTTTCCCCATCCATAAAAGGGAAAGTCGAATGGCCCTCCCACGCGGGGAGGCGAAAGAGGAGTGTGTGCAGGGAGCGCTCAGCCGAAGGGACGGCATTGCCTCCGCCCCACCCTCTCGCCAGACACTCGGGGTGGAGAGGGGTGCTGACCCAGGCCCCAGACGCCCCTCCCGCCCTCCCCAGTAGGCAGGAGCCCCGGCTTCCAGGTTCCTTAAATTGGATAATTGGAGACAGAAGCGGGTTGCAAGAGACAGAGAGATCCCAAAGTGTGCAGACGCAGGGGCTTGTCCGTCTAGGTACCTGGGGGCCCCCACCCTCACCAGCGCCCCATCGGGTGCGCCGCGGAGCCCCCCGCCCGGCCGCCGCCCCCTCCGGTGCGCCGCGGTGCCAGCCTCCCCCGGTGCCCGCCAGGCGCGGTGTCTGCGGCCGCCCCGCCGGGAGGGGGGTCCGCGCCGGCGGCGGCCCCGGCGGCGTCTCCCTCCCCCAGCCCCTGGCGGCGGGCGGCCGGGCCGAGGGCGGGGCGTCTGCACAGACCCTCCTTTTGTCGGCGGCGCCTTCCCCGGGCGGCCTGGCGCGCAGGGCCCGGGCACTGCGCCAGCGCCCGGAATAGCCTCCCTGCCCAGCAGCCCGCCCCACGCCCCGGCGGAGCCGCCTGACCTGCCCGGCCAGGCGCGGGCGCGGGGGCGGGGACCCCTGGGGCCGGCGCTGCGCGAGACCTGGGTGCGTGCTCGGGCGCACGAGGTTGCGGCCGCCACCCCGGAGCCTACTGTGTGCGGTCCCTCCCCGGCGTGCAAACAAACGGTCGCTGTGTGCAGACCCCGGAAGGCGTGCAGGACCCACTGTGCGCGGCCCCTTTCTTGCATGCAAGGCCGACGGTGTGCAGACACCCGTGTACCACATGCAACACCTAGGGTGTGCAGGCCCCACCTGCATACGAACACCTGCAGAGAGCAGATGCCCTCGCGCGCGTGCAAATAGTGTGCACAGAGCCTGCTATACTCAAACACCCAGTGTGCGCAGGAAGACTCACAAATAGCCATTTTCGGGAGCCATTAAGGGAGACGTCCCTTATTTTCAAACAACCTCTTCTCTGCAAGCGTGCGCGGGGAGGGGGGTAGAGCCCCCAGCACATGCGCACCTGCGTTCAGACAGGCTCCATCTGTAATAATCGGGTTTCTGCAAACACTTCAAATGCTTCAAATGCTAGCTGTGGGGCTGGGGGTGTAGCTCAGTGGTAGACTGTGTGCTTTGCATGGGAGGCCCTGGGTTCAATCCCTGGCACCCAGAATAAGTAAACAAACAAACAAACACATAAAAAATAAATAAATAAATAAATAAATAAAAACTAAAAAACTGCTGAGTGAGGCTGAAACAGGAGGATCGCAGGTTCGAGGACAGCCTCGGCAACTTAGCGAGTCTCTCAGCAACTTAATGAGACCCTGTTTCAAAATTAAAAAAAAATAAAATAGTGCTGGGGTGTAGCTTGGAGGTAGAGCGACCCTGGGTTCAATCCCCAGTACTGAAAAACAAAATACTCACTGTTAAGTGCCTCCAGGCCCTCAAACGCCCACTGGGTCTGGAGATCCACCCAATCAGTGGAATTGTGCATGTGCCAGCTTGGAAGGGGAGCAGTGTTCAGGGCGCCGGCCCCCTCCCACGTTCCTCTTTGTGTGCCTCAGTTTACCGCATTTTGGGGAGAGACTCTGCTTGTGTCTCTTCTGGCCCTGACTTTGAGGGGCTCCGAGGAGGAGTGGGGGGGAGTAGGGGTGGCATGCCCCCTCCTCCGTGCGGGTAGGGGAGGTGGACTCTGGCAAGCAGGGCTGGGGCTGGGCCTCTGGGACCTTCCCGGAAGCCCTGGGGGCAGGTGCGAGGGCAGGCAGTCTCCGTGGGCAGGGCGCCAGTCCTCGGCTTCCCTGAAACTGGGCACAGCAGCTAGGAGAGGTTTCCGGGCCCGCCCGGCCCCACCTGGCCCCGGGCACTCTCGGGAGATGGGCGGGGCTGGCAGGCGGGCATCCAAGGAGCAGCTGGGCTCAGCCTGCACATGCCCGCGCCAGAACCAGGATGGACCTGCGTGCACGCGTGTGCGCATGCGTGTGACTGGTGCACCCTGCACACCAGCGTGCTTACGCATGCATACACACGGGCTCACAACTTGCTTGCGTGTTGCTCATTAGCACGGGCAATGGCAGAGTGGTGGTGTGTATCCACCCACAAGCTCCGCAGGACAAAGATACTGTCTGCCTTGCTTAGTGTGCCCCAGCTCCTAAAAGCTCGGTGAATATTTGTCTATCGGACAAGTGCGTGGTCACATCGAATTGCAAATGTGCACAGAGTACCTACTAGCTACCAGGCACTTGTACATCTATGGAAAACAGAAAGACCCTTGGAATTGGCATTCTGGGCACAGACATGAGGGTGGGAATGAATTCACACCTGCACACACTGTGGGCACATGCGTGTGTAGATCGGAAAGCCGCCGAGTCCTGCAGAAACCAGAGCCAGGCATGCAGACGCAGGTCCTCCTGGGTGGGCACATTTTTTTTTTTTTTGTGGTACTAGGGATGGAACCCAGGGGCATTCTACCTCTGAGTGACAACCTCAGCCCTATTTTATTATTTTATTTTGAAACAGGGTCCCACTAAGTTGCGGAGGGTCTCACTAAGTAGCTGAGGCTGGCCTCGAACCTGCGATCCTCCTGTCTCAGCCTCCCAAGTACTGGGATTACAAGTGTGCGCCACCACGCCCGGCTCGAGAAACCCTTGATTTTATAGCCAGGGAAACTGAGGCCCAGAGGAGGAAGGGTCTTCCTGTCCATTTGGGGAGGGAAGGGGCAGGTTAGGAGACACAGATGCCCTAGCCCGTCATTCTCATTCCTTGGTAGCCAGAAACATTACATTCCCAGGACCGTGAGTATGGGGACAGGAAGGTGGGACCCTGCTGGGAGGAGGACATGGGGACAGCAGGGTGGGGGTGGGGTGGGGGTTAGTCATGGAGACACATACAGAGTGGCAGCCCAGAGCCACCCACCTCTGCAGACAGACAGAGAGACAGGCTCTGCCAAGCCACCAATAGGTACCCAAGCTGGGCCGGGGACACACCTGGTCTCCCTGTGGTACGTGCTCCGTGCCCGGGCTCAGCTGAACCCCTTGCCCTGCTGACATCTGTGTAGGTGTGTGTTTCTGTGTCTCTTTGTGTACGTATAGGTACACACGCATGTTTTTGTATGAGCATGAATGCATGTTTGTGTGTGTCAGGTGTATAATTGTGTACACGCGGGTATTTGTGTGTGTATGTCTTTGTGCATATGAGTGTTTGTAGTATTTGCCCATGTGTGCATCCATGTGTTTGTGTGTCTGGATACATGTGATATGTATGTGTATTATATGTGTGTGTACACGTGTCTGTATGGGTTTGTGTGTTTCTGTGCTGGTGAGAATGCGGGTGTGTGGCTTTGGGAGTTTTGTGGGTGGGAAAGGAAAGCCCAGGGACTCTGGGTGTCCCGGGTATTTATGCCCCAAATTCCAGGACCTAGTTTTATACGGTTGGACACATACACTGCACACACAACAACAATGGCGATAATAGCTATTGTGTTTTGCTTTTTTGCTGTGCATCAGGCATTTGTAAAAACACCTTACTGCCAGACAAGGGGGATGCAGGCCTGTAATCCCAGTACTTGGGTGTGTGTGGGGGGGGAGGGGAATACTGGGGACTGCACCCAGGGGCATTCTACCTCCGAGCTACACCCCCAGCTCTTTTTATTTATTTTTATTTTTATTTTTATTTGTGGTATCAGGGATTGAACACAGGTGCATTCTACCTCTGAGCTACACCCCCAGCCCTATTTTTTATTCTTTATTTGGAAACAGGGTCTCACTAAGTTGCGGAGGGCCTCACTAAGTAGCTGAGGCTGGCTGCGAACCTGTGATCCTCCTGTCTAAGCCTCTCAAGTACTAGAATTAAAAGCGTGCACCACCACACCCAGCTCCTTTTTATTTTGAAACAGGGTCTTGCTAAATTTCTGCAGTCTTGCTAAATTTCTGCAGTTCTGCACTGGCCTCCAACCTGCAATCCTCCTGTCTCAGTCTCCCAAGTACTGGGATTGTAGGCGTGCACCACCACACACCCAGCTTAAATCATACTCCTTTTTTTTTTTTTTGGTAATGGGGATTCAGCCTGGGGGCATTCTACCTCTGAGCTATACCCCCAGCCCTATTTTATTTTTATCTTGAAACAGGGTCTCACTAGGTTGATGAGAGTCTCACTACTTGCTGAGGCTGTCCTCGAACCTGCGATCCTCCTGTCTCAGCCTCCCAAGTACTGGGATTACAAGCGTGTGTTATCACACCCAACTTAAATCACACTTTTTAAAATGTACAATCTGATGAGCTTTGGGAAATGTCCACAGTTACAAGTGTCACACAAGATGTAAGAGATGTCACTGAGACAGGAGAATCACCGGTTCATGGCCAGTCTCTGCAACTTAATGAGATCCTCCGCAACTTAGTGAGATCCGATTTCAAAATAAAGAATAAAAACTAGGGCTGGGGGTGTAGCTTGGAGGTAGAATGTCCCTGGGTTCAATCCCCAGTACCACAAAAAAAAATTAATTAATTAAATTAAATAAATAAAAACTAGGGCTGGGGGTGTAGCTTGGAGGTAGAATGCCCCTGGGTTCAATCCCCAGTACAAAAATAAATAAATAAATAAATAAAAGTAAGAGATTCCCATTATCCCTAGAGTCCCCTCTCTTCCCTTGTGTGGTGAGTCCTTTCTCACGCCCAGCCTCTGGCAACAACTGACTTTTCTCCAGCCCTATAGTTTTGCCTTTTCCAGAAAGTCATATAAATAGAATCACATAGTCTGTAGACTTTTTTTTAAAGCTGTGCTGGGGATGAACCCAGGACACTGTGCACGCCAGACTGTAGGCAATCGCTCACTGCTAAGCGGCACCCCCAGCCCATACTGTTAGACTCTGTTCCTTCCACTTAGCATAAATATGCATTTGGGATTCATCCATGTTATTGCATGTATCAACAAATTGCTTTTTTTTTCCTTTTAAAAAAAGGATATACATTGGGTATGATGGAGCATGCCTCTAATCCCAATACTTGGGAGGCTGAGACAGGAGGATCACTGGTTCAAGGCCAGGCCTCATCAGTTTAGCAAGGCCCTCAGCAACTTAGCAAGACCCTGTTTCAAAATGAAAAAATCAAGCCGGGCGTGGTGGCCCATGCTTGTAATCCCAGTACTTGGGAGGCTGAGACAGGAGGATCACAGGTCTGAGGCCAGTCTGCAATTCAGGGAGATCCTGTTTCAAAATAAAAACGGCTGTGGGTGTAGCTCAGAGGTAGAATGCCCCTGGGTTCAATCCCAACACCAAAAATTAATTAATTTAATGAAATAGGGCTGGGGGTGTAGCTTGGTGGTAGAACACCCCTGGGTTCAATCCCTAGTAATGCGCGCACACACACACACACACACACACACACACACAGAGGACATACTTCACATAACATCAAATTCACCTTTTTAAGGTGTCCAATATTCACAAAGTTGTGCAACCATCACCATCCTCTATTACCAGAACATTCCTTTACCCCAGAAGGAAACCGGTCCCCATGAGCAGTCACTCCCATCCCGCCCCCAGCCCGGCACCCACAGAATCCACTTCCTGTTTCTGGATTTGCCTGTTCAGGACATTTCTTATCAATAGAGTCACACGCTGCAGGCTTTGGGGTGTAGGGAACAGATGTCCTCAAGGTTGGTTTGCTCCCCTTAGGGGACTTTTTAAGAGCGTTCATCACGGGTGGTCCTCAGTTTTACGCGGGGGTAATGAGAAATAGAGCTGCTATGGGCGTCCATCTCCAGGACTTTGTGCGGCCCTGAGTTTTCATTTGCTTGGCTATGTGGGCGTGGATTGCTGGGTCCTCGGAATTTCACGGGGTCAGTACTATTACAAGACCCATTTTATTTTATTTTTTATATTTTTTGAGGTACTGGGGATTGAACCCAGGGGCATTCTACCTCCGCACTACACCCCCAGCCCTATTTTTTTATTCTTTATTTTGAAACAGAGTCTCACTAAGTTGCGGAGGGCCCTCACTAAGTAGCTCAGGCTGGCCGCGAACCCGGATCCTCTGGTCTCAGTCTCCCAAGTACTGGGATGACAAAGGTGAGCCAACATGCCCGGCCTTAAGAGACCCATTTTATATATCAGGAGATAGAGACGGCTGCATTCTCTCTCTCATGCAGCAGCCGGGGGTGCCCATCACTCACCCCAGACCCCCCAGGACCCACGCAGATACCCAAGGCTCCCCACCCACGGACAGCACCGAGGTCGTCCCGTCCCCACCCAGGGCTGCCTCAGCCCCAGGACGAGCAACCGCCGCGGCAGGGGCGCGGAGCTGCAGACGCGCCGCAGACAGGGGCGAGCTGTTCATCTTTCCAGCCAACCCGGCTGGTCCTGACAGTAATTAGCTCCCAGACTGGCGGGGAGACGGTGAACAGCCTCGCAGTCATCGCGGCGGCCCCACGCCCACAGGCCACTGGCACCTGCAGGGAGACTGTGCCATCCGGGCTGGGAGAGGAGGTCTGGGGCCTGGGTGCGCCCCTTCTCCTCCTGCACCCCAGGACCAGGGGAATCAGGCCACCCGCGCACCGAGCCCGCGCCGTGCACACGCGGGCGCCGTGCATCCCGCGTGCATCCCGTGTGCATCGTGCCCCGGGGGTTCCTGGCATGCATCGTGCCCTGGGGGTTTCTAGCATGCACCCCGGTGCTCAGGAACGTGTGCAGGCCTCCTCCCGCCAGGGTACCCCTGGGTCCCTGCACGCGCATGGTGCGTGCACGCGTGGGGCGGGGAGCGAGGCTGCGCGGGAGGACGCCCCGCCCCTGTCCGCGGGGGTTGGCCGGAGACCTGCGGCGGCGGGCGCTGGCGTCACGGGTTTCCACTGGGGCCCCGCGCGGAGCCGGGATTCCCTGGCGCAGGAACGCCCGTGACGGCGGCGCCGCCTGCGTCGGCAGCGCTGGGAGGCGGGACCCGGGCTGGGATGACATCAGCCCCTGACGTTCCAGGAGCCGGGCCGCGCGGGCGGGGGACGTGGAGCAAGAAAAGTGACGCCAACTTGTTTTTTATTTTACTTTATAGATATATATTTGATACTGGGGATTGAACCCAGGGGCATTGTACCTTCAAGGTACACCCTCACTCCTGTTGAAACAGGGTCTCGCTAAGTTGCTGAGGGTCTTGCTATGTTGCTGAGGGACTTGCTTAAATTGCTGAGGCTGGCCTCGCAACTGCGATCCTCCTGTCTCAGCCTCCCAACTACTGGAATTACAGGCATGAGCTACCATGCCGGGGTGCTAACTTGCATTTTTAGCGCCAACACATGCGGAGTGCTTAGTACGGTCTGGCCTTGGGCTAAGCGCTGTGATCCCCATTTCACAGATGGGGAAACTGAGGCCCGGGCACTCTGCCTACCCAACCAGCGCATACCTGGCGCCTAATCTGTGACTCATCTCCGGGCCCTGAGTGAGGGGTCCAAGGCTGGAGCATCCTTTTTCAGAGCCCTCAGGAATCCAGGACCCCCCTCTGCCCCTTTTCTCGTGCACAGAGGGGGCCTGTGAGTGTCCTGGCGTCGCCCAGCAGGCCGGGTGCTGAAGCCAGATCTGTTGGCATGGCTGGTCTCTTCCCCATCTCCGGCCTCTCGCGGTGGCCAGAGGCGGTGCCCACGCCCGAGCCGGGGCGCCCGGGTTGCCCGGTGGGGTGTGCCCACCGGCTGTCTTTGTGTTGCAGCCCAGGCCAGTAGACTAAATATAGCCCGGGAGGAGGCGAAGGCTGTTTTTAGCTCGGCTGGCTCGGGCTCTCCCAGCTCCCAGGTCTGAGCCCGGGAGGCCGTGGAGGGGAAGGGGCGGGGGTCTGGGGCGGGGGTGTCGTCTTGGGGAGGGGTGGCCCGCGGCCACCTTTCCCCAGCCCCGTCCTCCCGCGCTGGCCTTTCCTCGGCTGAGCTGCCGCCTTCTATTTTAAGAAGGTGCTGGAATAATTTCCCTGGCTATTTTTAGCCAGTGTGGGGATTCCTCCTCCCAGGCTGGCCTCCCCGCCTTTCCTCCTCCTCCTCCCTGTCCTCCGGCTCCTCCCCGCTGACCCGGGGCTGGCCTCGCCTGGGAAGCCGCACAGGGACACCCAGCGCCGGGTGGGGGGCGGCCCCAGGGTGGGGGACCCCCACAGGGTGGGGGACCCCGCGTGTCCTGGGGGGAGGGGCACGGGGAGGGCGTGCCCACGTTCCAGGTGATGGAGACTTTCCGGCCTCCAGGAATCCATGACGCCCCACACCTGAATTTCCTCTCCTGGGCAGGGTGGGGCTCCCCGGCTCTGACCTTTCACCTTCTTTCTGGGTTGTCACGCAGCTGCCCTGCTGAGAAGGATCTCAACCTTCACACCCCGGGGCGGGGCGCCCCTGTCCCCAAGGGGAAGAGCTGTGTGGGGAGGGTAAACCGAGGCACAGAGAGGCTGCTTGGAGTGGGGCACATCATAGGCTCCTTTCCTGATGGCTTCCATTCCCACTGTCCCCCTGAACAGCTGGATAACCTCGGGCAGTCGCTGGACCTCTCTGGGCCTCCTTCCAGATGGTCATCACAATGGAGCGCGCAGAATGTATTAAAGATCTCAGGACCACATCCTGGCGGGAGAGGGAGGGTCTGCCTGGAGGGGACATTCTGGCTCTGGCGGGCTCCCCGCTGTCCAGAGGACCTCTTCACTCCTCATCAACTGTGAGGCTGGTGGGAGTGACCCCAAGTTACAGATCAGGAAACTGAGGCCCAGGGTCTCATGACAGGTGACACATGGGAGACCAGCACAGGCTCCTGACTCTTGGGCTCTGATGCACCTGTATTCCAGAGCTGCCTTCGGCATTCCTTCATCCATTCCTTCTCCTCTGGCAGATTCTTGCTAGGCGCTGTATGAGTTTGCAACGGCTGCTGTAACAAATTGCCAGCTTAGCAGCTTCAAGCAGCATCGATTGATTCTCTTACGATTCTGGAGGTCAGAAGCCCCACAGCAGCCTCACTGGGGGCTAGAACCCAAGATACGGGTCAGGCTGGTCCCTCTCGGAGGCTCCAGGGGAGAATCCGGGTCCTTCTCCTCCAGCTCCTAAGGTGCCCACGGCCCTCAGCTCCTGCCCCCTCCTCTATATTCAGAGCCAGCAGCCCAGCATCTCCCCGTCTCTTTCAGACTTGGACCCTCCTGCCTCCCTCTTACAAGGACACTCTGGTGACACCAAGTCCCTGGATAATCCAGGAGGACCCCCTCATCTCAGGGGATCCTCAGTCCCTTCTGCAAAGTCTGTAAAATACCCACAGGTTCTATAGATTAGGACAAGGACGACTGTGGGTGCCCATTATTCAGCCTATCGCAGGCACCTTCTTTCGTCAGACCCTGGACAGATAGTGAGTAACAAAACCTGGGGTGTGCTTTCCCTGCTGGGGTGCACCTTTTGCACAATCATGGCCCTGTTAACACAGTAGTCACAATGATGTGTGTGTGTATATGGGGGGGTTCTGGGGATGGAACCCAGGGGCATTCTACCTACGAGTTACACTCCTAGCCCTATTTTATTCTTTATTTTGAAACAGGGTCTCACTAAGTTGCAGAGGGCCTCACAAGTTGCTGAGGCTGGCCGCGAACCTGGATCCTCCTGTCTCAGCCTCCCAAGTACTGGGATTACAAGCATGTGCCACCACGCCCAGCAATAGTCACAATGATAAGCAAATTCTTATTTTATTTTTTTGGAACTGGGAATTGAACGCAGGGGCATTCTACCTCTGAGCTACACCCCCAGCCCTATTTCTTTTTCTTTTCTTTTTTTTTTTTTTGCGGTACCGGGGATTGAACGC
>PVJS01052465.1:0-13608 GCA_004027185.1 Glis glis
CTATTTTTTTATACTTTATTTTGAAACCGGATCTCACGAAGTTGTGGAGGGCCTCGCTAGGTAGAGAGAGAGAGCTGAGGCTGGCCGCGAACCCTGATCCTCCGGTCTCCGCCTCCCAAAGTACTGGGATTACAAGCATGAGCCACCACGCCCGGCCTCTGATTTTTGTTTTTGAAGTAGTGTGTGTGTGTGTGTGTGTATGTGTGTGTGTGAGAGAGAGAGAGAGAGAGAGAGAGAGAGATTCACATAATAATGCTTTTAACTAATGTAGTTTGTATTGTGCCTGACTCAAAGTAAAATCTCAGTGAATGTTTGCAACAGATACCATTGACTCTTAGCTTGCATCCTAATAGCACATTTTGTGTCTGATAGGTAGGTTTGATATAGGTGAAAGATTAGGAGGAATGGAGTACATCCCTCCCAGATATATTATTAATTAATTGTTAGTGGCTACCCTTCCTACACTGCAAATTCTAGATTCCCTCAGAATCCCTTCCAATAATTCTGAGGTTACTCCTAGATCCCTTTCAGAATCCTTCTTGCTTTAGTAGAGTTACACAATTAGTTATTACACTTGAACTCCTTTGCATTTTTGCTTAAGATATGTGAAAGCAGAGATTATACTGGTTACTTGGGTTAGCACTGTTTTCTTACCTCTTTTAGTAAGGGTTTACTAACTATTTACCATAAAATTAGGTATACTAATTACAGATGCATCAAATTTAAAATATATAAGTATATACACTTGTGTGTGTGTGTGTGTGTGTGCACGTGCGCGCGCACGCATGTGCTCATGCATGCACACATGCATGCTGCTCCCAAGAAATGCATATTTTCGTCAGTAGAATGTAAAAGTGTAGACCATTAAAATCTGACAGTTTGAGAAGCATTTGCTCTTATGAAGAATCCCTTCACTAAAGTACAATAGGCATTACAGACGTACTAGCCATAAGGCTCTGAGTACATTGTAAGGATTCTGAGCATCTCTTTTCTCACCTTCACTATAAAGTAGTTGAGTTACATATGTATATATATCCATTTAATAGAAATTCAGAAATATATGCAAAAAGTATAACTATATCTTTCTATATGAGTGTCTGTGTGTTGTGCATAGTTGACAAATAATTAGATACTACAACATCAAAATACAAGCTCTATTTCTGTAAAATCATAGATTTTTGAAGTCAAGAAAAAGAATAAAGCTTTTTATTAAGCATTGGTGCAACATTTGATCTATCAGGGTCTGAGTCCTAGTCGGGACACAGACATTACTAAATTCCTATGAAAAGAAATTATAAGCGAGAAGACGGAGAGACAGGAAGAAAAAAAGGAAGAGAAAGGAGAAAGAGAGAGAGAAAGAGAGAAATAATTGTTCCAAAATTATCCAGATCAAATCCTCAGAAAACAGGACTAATTAGCTATTTGGACATTTAGTCCAGGGAAGTAGGCTTTATTTTCCTGGAAAGATACCAAAATTTCTTGAATGAATGAGAATAGCCTGTCTCCAACAGGAAGCAGAGCCATATATAATCTCTATAGGTTTCTAAGCAAGTGGATACTCAGTCTCACAGGTCTGCAGCTATGGAGACTGGGAAATGGCTTCCTGTGTCCCAGAGTTCTCCTCTGTATCAGTTCCTCCAGTTTGTTCATTGGCTGTTTTCCCGTTGGCTGTGTGTCCAGTCTTTTGTCAGTATGACCATACCACTCTCCTGTCCTTGCTACTTGTCTCACATCCAGTTGTTCTGAGTGATTTGATCGATCATGCCTAACATGAGTCCCAGCAAACTCAAGTCCAGATATTAATGCCATCTCTTGGATTCTGGATGGATTTTCTTGAATTCTGGGTATAAAGCATGCCTTTTAACAGTGTAAACATAATTTTAAAACTAGGACAGAAGTAGCTAATATTTTAGGAAAAACCTAGATGAAACAAATTGCATTTCATCACAAATAATTCTAGTAAATTGAAAAAGTAATTACCAGTTTGGTGAAGAAAATGTAATGTGGTGGTTTGGCTTCCAATCAGGCAGTTAAAAAATTTCCGGTTAATAAATAAAATTGCAAAATTAAAACAAAAAAATGCCATGAACTTGACAAGGATTAGGAAATGTTAATATACAGTAACATTCAAATTTGTAATCAGTAGGAGGGTGAAAATCAAAGGACCATTCAATCATTATTAAAGAAATAGCTTGTGAATTCATTATAATCTCATTTTCATTTCTGATTGGTAGTTTAAGGGAAGTTATACATGATAAATATAAATGTGAGCAATACATTTGACATAGTAATTCACGAACATTTGGAAGATGTTCCTCTTCCACTGAGTGTACATACAGCTTGGAGGAACACACTGAGAGCAGCGAGGGGCGGGGGATGTCTGCAGAACTGATTCTTGCAGCAGATAGGATGGTAACAGCCTAACAGTTCTCACATCCCTGTCATGATATCTTCGTGGATAAGATGCAGAACACACTGGATATTGGTAAAGGACAGTGAATTGAGAGACAGGTGATTGCTGATTAACGGATCATTGTCTACTACGGTAAGGTCTCCAACAATGTGCTTCAGAGCTCTGTAACTTTAAAAATGCCCCATTCATCAGGTTTATCAATAGCTTTACTGAACACACACAAGTCAAGGCCATTTTATTTATAGATGACACAAACATAAAATGGTAGTAAATATACTGGATGCAAATTTGTATTCTAAAGATCTTGCCAAGTTTGAAGAATGGCCTAAATCAAACATGAAGAAATTCAATGGATAATGCAAAACTCTACATTTATCCTAAAAAATGTAAGGGACAAGCTGGACATGGTGGTGCACATATGTAATCCCAGTCCTTGTGAGGCTGACACAGGAGGGTCACAGGTTCGAGGACAACCTCAGCAACCCAGTGAGACCCTGTTTCAAAACAAAAAATTTAAAAAGAGCCTGGAGCATATCTCAGAGATAGAATACCCCTGGATTGAATCCCTAGTAAAACACACACACACACACACACACACACACACACACACACGCACAATACACACACAGTGAAAAAACAAAACTTTAAAATCAACAAATTAATGTATTTCGTGTAAAAAATTGATTTTAAGGCCCTGCAGAACTCTAAGATTGATACAAATTTATTATAATCTGTTACTACCACAAGTGAATTTTGGGTGCATTGATGCAGACATAGTGTAGAGAGCAAGGCTAGGTTATAATGGTGATAACAACGAAATAAATCCAGTATGCATTCCTGGAAATATAGAACAAAAAAGTAAACTTACTCTCTTCGACTTTGTGTCCGGCTACATGAATCACTTTTAAGGGTATGACAGACATTTTGAAGATTACTGAAAATGGTGAAAGAAAGGTGCTATGTAAACACCTCAATGATATTGGTGTGGAAGCACTTGCTAATGGTTTAGCATGGGAGAAGGTGGCAGGTGTCAAAGGTCAGGTCTGAGGGAGTCGTGAGCAGGACAGTCAATGACTCCCTGCATCCAAGTATAAAATGATGCCAGGATGAAGCACTGTGTGTTTCAAATCCATCTCTTAAAATGACAACTTTGCTCAGAAAATGCCTTATAGTCACGGATGTTATCAGTTGAGACTAAACTGCCCAGAGGGAGCAATGTAATGAAAGTGACGATAGGTGAATTGCTGCAGGGAAGCCAGGAATTATCAATAACATACCTTAAGTGTCAGAAATGATTTTTCTGACAATGTCGAATGGTGGTAGATTGCATATTATTCTCAATTATCAGAAAAATCATTGCTGACATTTAAGGTGTATCTCTCCCAGAAAGGTAGTGCTATCCTATGGCAATTGACAGAGATATATGATCATTTAGAGAGGGCCACATAGTTTGCAGAGCTTCTTTGTGAGAAGAGCCTCCTTTTCTTCAGGCTTGGCTGTGTGACTTGCTTCAGCCAATGGAAGTGACATCTGAGACACAGGAGAGAAGTTAGAAGAGTTCTTGGGAGGTTATGCCACAATACCTTCCCTTCTGTGGGAGAAGGAGGTAGGAACTGCTCATCAACCTGCATCCCAGGTGCTAAGACATATGGAACACAGCTGAAGGCTTGCTATAGGTGCCTGGCCAAAGTATAATGGGAGGAATAAATAGGTCTTTGTTCTTATAGGTCACTAACATTTTGGAGTTGTCCATTATTGAAACCACATCTAAAAAAAAAAAAAAGAAGAAAATACTGGGCATGGTGGCACACGCCTGCGATCCCAGTACTTGGGAGGCTGAGACAGGAGGATCGCAGGTTCGAGGACAACCTTAGCAAGTAGGGAGACTCTCATAAACCTAGCAAGACCCTGTTTCAAAATAAAAATTAAATAGGGCTGGGCGTGTAGCTCAGAATGGCTCTGTAGAATGCCCCTGGCTTCAATCCTCAGTACCACGAGAGAAAGAAAGAAAGAAGAAAGAAAGAAAGAAAGAAAGAAAGAAAGAAAGAAAGAAAGAAAGAAACTGACAAAATTACATGGAACCCTATGAGAGTAGCTGTCACATGGCATTTGGTCACATCAGTGCTCCCTGGTACCATTTGTCAGGTTAAACTTAAATAAGAGACTTGCAATACTAACTCTGTCAGGAGAAGACCTAGAGGATTTAGGGTAACTGCTTATGCAGGGTTCAACAGGGTTTAAAGTTACTTAGTTGTCTCCAGAAGGCAGAGCTAGAACAAAGATGACAGATTTGTTCTAAATTTAATATGAAAGTAGCTAATGATTAGAAATATTGAAAAGTAACCTGGGTTTCTTTTGCTTTGGGATGTTTCCCATCACTAAAATCAGGTAGAGGTGAAATGATTGTTTTTTTTTTGGGGGGGGAAGTTGGAGAGAAGAACCACAGTAAAATGTTGGGCTGAAGATTCAATAGAAGTACATTATAATATTATAACTAAAATTTTCTTTTATGTATTTGTAGGAGCCCCAAAGATTTATCTAAGTAAAGAAAAAATAAGAAATTTGTCTTTGATTTATCTCCCTTCCATGTTCTTTACCTGTTTTCAGTTATTAGCAAAACTAAATATTTGGCCTTTCCTACTATTTCTTTTTCTACCTTATATAAAAGATTTGGACACACCATAAAGGTAATGAGGACCTTGTAGGAAAATGTCAAATAACTGGCCAAGCTTAGTTCTACTTTACATGTATATTCTTTCCTGGGGCAGGTCATTCTAATCTCTCTGGAGCTTTGCTTATTTATTAACAAGGAGTAAGCATACCTCTCCTGCCTATTTTATAGTGATGTTGTAATAATGAAATGAAATAATGTAGGTCAAAGCATTTATAAATAATGTAGGGATACAGAAATGTAGACAGCTATTATTATCATTATCTCTTTTATCCTCCTCCTCTTCATCCCACTATAGATAATTATACTCTAAAAAAAAGATTACATACTGCTAGCAATGTTAAATAAAAAGAAATGATTACTCAATGTGGAAATACAAATGAGAATTATTTTTTTCCAACAAAGAGGTAAACCTTACAAGGGTCTATCGAACTATAATTCAAAGGTAGCACTATTTTCTTCCTACCTGTAAGATTTTCTTAGGGAAACTGTAATTATTTAGTTATTGAAATTAGACAATTAGGACCTATTTAAAAATATTATCTGTGATAATTCACTATAGGGTCTATTGATGACAAAAAGATTTAATGCATGTTTGCTTCCTATTTATATATTCTCAAAGTTATTATTCTCATTAATGATTTGTGAATGAAATGATAAGACAAAATCTGATGACAGCATAAAGGTAGAAAGATGAAACTGCAAAGAAACTTGGAAAAAGTGGAAGCAGGCTTCAAACGAATTCAAGATGTTACTATTCAAATATTTCTAAAAGTAATTCAAAGACACCCATATGGGGGAAGTTAATGCTGGACACAATGTAGTGTTTGCGCTGTCCATTTTCATTTTAAACTGTTTTACACCTGTCCAGCCTTTACATTTCATTATGTCTTAGTCTGTTCAGAGTGCTATAATAAAGTATCATAAACCAGGTAGCTTATAAACAATACACATTTATATCTCACAGTCTGGAAGCTGGGAATCTAAGATTAAGCCCCCATCAGATTTAGTGTCTGGTGAGATCCTGCTTCCTGGTTCAGGGACCAGCACCTTCTTGCCCTGTCTTCACATGTTGTAAGGGATGAAAGAGCTCACCAGGGTCTATTTTATAAGGGCACTAATATCATTCATGAGGACTCCACCCACATGACCAAATCACCTCCCAAAGGCCCCAGCTCTTACTATGGTCATCTTTGGGATTAGGATTTCAGCATAGAAATTTGAGGTAGACACAAACATCCAGATCACAGAACATAATCTTCAGGTACCAGGTAGGGTCATTCTCCTACCTTGCTACATGTTTGCATGCCAGGAGTGTTTGCAGCTTTCCATCACTGGGAAAAATACCTGAGGTTAGCAACTTAAAAGGAAGAAAGACTGACTTTGGCTCACAGTTTCAAAGGTCTTAGTCCATGACTTATTGGCACCTTGGCAGGGAGCCCAAGGTAGAGCAAAGCTGCTCATGTCATGGCATCCAGGAAGGAGGGGGGGAGAGGGAGAGAGAGAGAGAGAGAGAGAGAGAGAGAGAGAGAGAGAGAGGCGTCAGGGCTCCTAGTATCCTCTTCCAGGGCACATCTCCAGTGGCCTCACTGCCTTCTACTAGTCTCCCTCCTAAAGGTTCCACCATCTCCTGATAGTGCCACAGGCGCAAATCAAGCTTGAACACATGGCTCTGGGGGGGGGGGCATTTAAGATCCAAACCATCACTCCATATTTAGCTTTCCCCCCAGCCTTTATCTTCATTTCTATTCCATATTCTCCCATGCTACTAAATTGCCTTGTCCTCCCTCACCAAATTCTTCACTCCTTCAATACTTTTATTTCAGAGAATTATTTAATTGACCTGCTAATATGTAACTGATAACCAGGGTTGATCACATTGTGGAAAAGGCTGCTTATGAATGGATTTATGGTAAAATTTCAGACAGTATGACAAAGTGAAGTGAGTTATTGATGACAGTGGAGTTGACAGAGTATCTGAGGGCAGGTAAATGCTTCAAATAGCATTTCAGTCAAATTATAATATTAGCCTCATTTAGACATTTATCTGGATATTTGTCTACAGCAAGGCTAGGTAAAGGTATGAATTATTACACTGTTTCTTAAAAGGGGATAGACTAAGGATTAAGTACTACAATTAGAAAAGGCTCTTTAAATTGCTGCTTTTTCTTTTCAGCCTACTACATGAGAGATAAATTTCCTCTGTTATTGTTGTTGCTCTGTAATTTATGCAATTCTTTCTGACAGTTTCTAAATGCCATCTATTTTCATGTACTATGTTAGCAGCAGTTGATGCATTTTTGGTATGGAATATATACTTTTCATGGGCAATATACCTTCTGAAGACAAGAGAGTTTGACAAGCACACTAAGAAAGGTTCTTAAAATGCACATTGTATTCTCTTTATGTGTTTGAGATCTTGAAAATTTACTTGTGTTGTGATAGGAGGAAATATAAGTTTAAAAATAGTGAGTTTTTTCCTCCTTTCTATTTACTGTATATTGTCAAAACGGATGTGTGGTAGTATAATAAATGTAGCCAATTTCTTGAAGCTAATAACTAATCCTGAGTGAATCTGAACCAATGCTATAGTCCATTAAGTTTCGAACTACGGTTGTAATTTTCTTTAACAGACCCAGATACAGGCTATATTTTTTCATTATCATAAACCTGAAGAGGAGACTGAAAGTGGGAAAAGACAGAGGTTTACATAATTCACACAAAGGCTCTTGTTAAAGGCAAGAAATAGTGGATTAGAAAATCTAAACCTGCTTTATGGTTTCAGTATCCTCCTTGGCTATTACACATGTGGGATTCTCAAACATAAGGCATTTACGGAAGTAAGTTGGGAAGGAATCAGGACTCAATAACAGTACAAGCAATGGAAAACAAATGGTCTTTAAAGTCTTAGTAAATGCACATGTTGCTGCCACTAACTAGATCATGTGAAACAGAACAGAAGGTACCCCTAGTCAAGCAAAATATTTTGATTTAATACCAAAGCACAAAAAAGCACATCTTGAGTGCTAGCAATACCTTTAAGCTTCACTATTTTAAAAAGCATTATTTGGATTTTCACCACATTTAAAAGAGAAAGCCAATATAAATCAAGTGCCCTTCTTTTCTGGTGCACGGCTTATAGAAATATGTTTATTTTGTATCCCTGTATTTGCATACATACCACTCTCCTTGTTTCTTTGATAAAAGTTTTATGGGCAATAAATTATAAATCATGCTTATGTATAATTTATCCCTTTAAATACATATTTTATTTTTTGGCTTTTTAAATGAAAACCATCTTTAGCTTTGTATTTTTAAGAGATTCAAATTCAATACTTTAAGAAATTCATGAATAAAGCATGTTTCAACCTTAATTTGCATTTTTATAGTGTCTGCTGTAGAACAGTATAGATTTTGCTTTCTGAGTGTAGTCTTTCAAGCAGACACGATTCCCTTAAGAATAAGCCTTGAGAAAATTCACTTGCCCTTCATAAAACATACATTTCATTATCTCCCTATAAATTGGACACTTCCCTAACATGGTTGTGCATTTGTGTCTACTCCCTGAATATTGTAATATCCTCTGGTTCACATACACACACTATACAAACAGAAAATGGCCATTTTATTGTGTGGAATTGAAAGGCAAGTGACCTGACATGAATCCAAAGTGCGTTCTACCTCCAGGAAGATAATCTTGAAATTTTACCATCTTTTAAGTAAGAAAATCATATGGAAAATTAGTTTTCCTTAACTATAATCACATTTTAGACTTGGTTTAATATGCTAATATTATTGTTCCAAATGGCTATTAGTTTAGAACACTGAACCAAAAAACTTTTGTTGACAGACTATAAGGGAACCAGCTTCTCATATTCTTAGAAAATAAAATGAAGGACCATTGTTTATTTAGATTGGCTCAACTAGTCTCAGATACTAGCTTGTATAGATAACATCCACTATTCTCTTTCTGAGAGGTCTATTTCTTAGCAATCACTGCTATTTATAAAGCTTTTGTTTTATAATTAAGAGAGGAAGTGCATTTCCCTTGAGGCTTAGACTTTTTTGTTGTTTTTGGTACTGGGTATTGAACTCAGAGGAATCTCCCTTGACCTACACCCCAGCCATTTTTATTTTTTTATTTTGAAACAGGATCTTGTTAAATTGCTGAGGTTGGCCTGCAATCTGTGATCCTCCTGTCTCAGTCTCCCAAATACTGTGATTACAGGCAAGCACCCAGCTTAAGCTAGGCTTTGTATAAGAAGAAACACCAGGGAGGCATGATCTTCATGTATAAAGATTAAAGTTGCCCCATCATCAGCCTCTTCATGCTTTCTTCTTTTATTCTGATGTCAAAATGCCCAATCACAATCATCTTTTGATAATCATTTCTCATTTCAAATGAAATATGTAGCTGAGTGTAGTGGTGCAATCCTATAATCCCAGTATTTGGGAGTTTGAGACCAGAGGATCTCAGGTTCAAGGACAGCGGCAGCAATGTAGGGAGACTCGCAGCAGCAGCTTAGTAAACCATGTCACAAAATAAAAAATGAAAAGGGTTGGTGTAGCTCAGAGGAAAAATGTCCCTGGGTTCAATCCCCAGTATCATAAAAGAAAAATTTCTGCACTAGAATCTACCCTACAAAACCATGTTGAAGTGCCTAACCCCAGCATCTCAGGATATGACCTTCTTTATTAACAAGGTCTTTACAGAGATTGTCAAGTTAAAATAAGGTCACCAGCATGGGTCATAATCCAATATGGAGGAGAAATTTAGACACACACACACAGGATAGACAACTTGAAGACACACAGGGAAATCTCCAATATGTAGATAAAAGACTGGGGTGATAAATTATAGGCCAAGGAACACCTGTGGCTACCAGAAGCTGACAGACAGGCAGAGAACAGTTTGATTCTCAGCTCTTCAGGGAATATGGCCCCACCAACACTTTGATCTTGATATTTCGGCCACCAGAACTTTGATCATAAATTTATTTTTGTTTTAAGCCACACAATTTGTGACTCTCTTATGGCTGCCCAGGGAAATGAACAGTTTCTCATTGCTCTTAAAGTAAATCTTGCCAGGCTTGATGGCACATTTCTGTAATCCCAGCTCCTCCAGAGGCTGAGGCAGGATGGTTGCATGTTTGTGGCCAGTCTGGGAAACTTAGACCCTGTCTCAAAATACAATTTAGGAAGGCTAGGGGATATAGCTCAATTAAAACAAACAAACAAACAAACAAACAGAAAATAAAACAAAAACAAAGAAGAATAAGGAGGAGGAGGAGGAAGAGGTGGGGGAGGAAGAGGAAAAGAAAGAAAGAAAGAAAGAAAGAAAGAAAGAAAGAAAGAAAGAAAGAAAGAAAGAAAAGATAAATCTCAAAACACCTGAAGGGGGATTGCAAGGCCTTTCAGGGTCTGGAATCTATAGCAGCTGCATTCCTAAACACTTCCTTCCTATTCTATTATGCAAAAATAGCCTTTGAGTCCCTGGAAATGTCACATTTTTCATTGTCTATAACCTATAGCTTTCTTCATTCTCCTCCCTGCAAATTTAACACTGACCTTTCTCCTGACACTTCCCCACCCCAAATTCTTCATCTGACTCCCAATCATCTTTTAGGGCTGAACATCAATATTATTTCCTTTAGAAGACCTTTCTTATTTTTCTTCTCTCCCATAATACTCTACCCCTCTGTCATAAAACAGATTCATCTCATTCCACTAATCTAATGTCTACCTTCCTTGCAAGATTGAGCTTTGAGGGAAAGGACTATGTTTAATACTTTGGATATAGAAATTAACAACTCCCTCCCTCAATTATTTAATAAATAACTGATTGGTGGTATCTCCTCTGCTCCCTGTCCTGTTCCTTCATCTTGGTTTGTTCTTTCTTAAAAGGGATGTCTATTAATTTCTGAGGGATGCTAAAAAAATTACCATAAACTTTGTGCCTTAAAACAACATGAATTTATTCTATATATTCTTCTGGAGTCCAGAAGTCTATCTAAAATTAGGCCATAATAGGACAATGCTTCCTCTAAGGAGGAGAGTCCTTCCTCACCTCTTCTAGCTCCCAGTGTTTCTGCATTATTTGGAATGCTGTCTTCACATGGCTTTCTTTCTGTGTCTCCTGTTTGCTCTTCCTTTCTCTTTAAGGCCACCTATCATTGGGCTTTGGGTCCACCCTAAGTCTAGGATGAACTCATTTAGAAATCTTTAGCTTAGTTATACTGCATTATACTCCACAAGTAGATCTCCTTTTCCAAATAAGATCATATTCATAGGGTGTGTAGGTGTTTGGATGTGAGTATATCTTTTTGGGTACATGCTGCAAGGTAAGGCTGATTAAAGTATTTTTATGAAATCTTTGGAACTGTGGGCACAAATGAAGCTGCTCTGGGGTCTAGATGAGAAGCGTTGTGTGGAGGGAAGGGTTATTTTTTCCTACTGTCACATGGAATTCAGTGGTCTTCTGAGGTCTGGAGGATTTATTGGTGTGAGCAGACACTGCCTTTGGCAGGGACATTGGTCTTCTTTCAGTGGCAGAAACTGAAAATGCCTGGTGTTCTTTCCAGCAACTTCACAGGTAGAGTTCAGGGGCAAATGAAACTCTGAGCTAGGAAAAGAACTTGGATGTTGGACACTTGAGGGGACGACAGCTGAGAAGAGTTTATGGAGACTCCCTGAAATGACAGGGTGACAGCTTGAAGAGGCAATGGAGGAAGCCTGAAATACAGCATAGATGTCGATGTGACCCACTTTTATCCAGAGCCTGGTAAGGCCAGGTGACATTTAGGTTACAGCTATAATTCAAATAAAAAATGAAATATTTCACTATTACATGAAATAAAATGAAAGGAACTTTCAATTAATCAAATTAATATGAGAAGAATGAGATGAATAGTTGAAGTTCACAGAATCTCTACTTAATTTTAGTCTTAAATTCATGATTTTCCCTCATTAATATTACTATGATGCGCAATGAATGATTTGAGTCTCTCTCTTTGATTGAACTCTCCTCCTAGAGAGGCCAATTAGAAATAGCAATATTAAAAGTACAATCAGCTTCATATTTAGGTGAAATAATTCCTTTGATTTGACAAATAGCCCATTATGGTGTCCTAACTAACCCAGGACTAAAGTGCAAAATATTATCAGAAAGTATCATATTGTACTTTTTCAGCTATTTATGCTTGTCACAAATTATTCTTTTCTGATAGTTTCCAATATGATCATTTCTTGAGCCATTGGTCTTGTGTACAAAAGATTTAGGTTAGTATGGTACATATAGGGGTACACCCAAAACAACAACAACATGGAATCAAAATTCCTGGCTTGAACACTAAATAGTCACCTAACCCTGAGTAAATCACTTAATCTTGGGTTGAATCTCCGAGTTCTGACACTGTGATTCTGAGAAGAAAGTATGCATGGAGATTCTTCTGGCTTCTGGAGGGTAGGTCTGTGTGTAGCATGGTAAATGAGGGGGTTCTATAAACCAAAGGCTCAGCTGCAGAGTTTTGGCAAGGTTCCTGAAATCTACAAGAGATGATTTCATAAGGAGTCTCACAGGGAACCAAAGTGAAATTAGCCACTTTGCGTGGGGGTAACCACACCAGGGAGTAACCCAGAAAGGGAATAAAGGAGTAGATGTTATTAGAGCTCGTACATAGAAGAAAATAAGTCTATGGGATAAATTATTTTAACCTTAAATTTACTAGTTAAATTATGGAAACTAGTATCATGCTTATGAAGTCTCTGACATTTTATGATCCTTTCACTTTCTCTTGAAAGCCAGAATTTATACTATATGAAGAGTTAACAACTCCTTTTCTCCATCTTTCCCTCTCTCCGTCCATCCCTCCTTTCCTTTCTTCCTTTTTCTTTTCCTATCTTAACCCATTAAGTCCTAAATTTTCAATTCTGTGTAGGACCGTGATACATAATGGGTTAAGGTTAATGCATAAGAAATAGGCTTTCCTCAATCTTTAAGGTAGTTGGGGTACTTCTCTATATTAGAGTTGAACATTTTATATCTTTCATTTTTTTTCTTGGTACCGGGGTTTGAACCTGGGACATTCTACCTCTGAGCTACAACCCCAGCCTTATTTTTATTTTTTGTTTTGAAATAGGGTCTTGCTAAGTTGCTAAGGATGATCTTGAACCTGTAACCCTACTGTCTTGGCCTCCTAGGTACTGGGATTGTAGGTGTGCACTACCACGCCCAGCTAGTATCTTTCATTTACAGCATGTATTTCAAATTTTCACAAATAACTGGAATCCCTCCTAGGTGAAAGGAAATGAAAATAGTGGTAGCAACTTCTGCAAGAGAAATATTTTAAAACTAGAAAGTTTAGCACTCTCTTTTGTGATCAGATTAAACTAGTTAGTAAGATAAAGGTATTTATCAATATTTAATACCAAACCAGTCCTCTGCTTTAAAAGTATTTTTATTTTTTTATTTTATTTTATTCATTGTTTTTTTTTTTTTTGCATTACCGGGGATTGAACCCAGGGG
>PVJS01052466.1:0-13607 GCA_004027185.1 Glis glis
GGCCGGGTGTGGTGGCGCACGCTTGTAATCCTAGTACTTTGGGAGGCGGAGACCGGAGGATCCGGGTTTGCGGCTAGCCTCAGCCCTCTCTCTATCTCTCTCTTTCTCCCTGTCTCTCTCTCTCTACATAGTGAGGCCCTCCACAACTTTGTGAGACCCAGTTTCAAAATAAAGTATAAAAAAATAGGGCCGGGGGTGTAGCATGGAGGTAGAACGCCCCTGGGTTCAATCCCTGGTACTGCAAAAAAAAAAAAATATATCACTTAGGTCACTTACTATCATTCTACAAAATGGAGAGATATACACAGAGAAAACCACATATCACATGATTTAGTGAAATGTAAGTGTTCTGTGATACAGATGAATTCTGTAAATGCATAAGAAATGAAATGTCTGGATGGCTTATTCTTTGGAAAATAATATTATTAATACTGAATTTAAAATATGCTTGGTCTTGGAGGTAGATTATCTTTGGGTTCAAACCCTGGCACCACATGCATACACATACACATACACATACACATACACATACACATACACACACACACACACACACACAAAATGTGCTTGGTAGTTGGACATGGTAGCACATGCCTATAACCCTAGTACTTGGGAGGCTGAGACAGGAGGACCAGAAGTTCTAGACTAGCCTGGACAATTTAGTGAAACCTTGTCTCAAAGTAAAAAATAAATAAATAATAAAAATGTCTAGGGGTGTAGCTCAGTTGCAGAATGCTGCTGGGTTCAATCCCCAGTATCAGAAATAAAGAGAGAAAGAAAGAAAGTAAAATGTGCTTGGTTAGCAAGTTTAGGATTTTTTTATTTTAAATGATATTAAAACAATATAATGCTGAAACCAATAGCAAGTGTCAGTTAAAATTAACTTTCATCTTGTTGGTATCCTATCATTATCAAACTCCCTATTCTATAAGCAAAACAACCAACTAATACAGAGAACCTTCAGCTTATCAAGCAAAGCATTGACGTGTTTGTGTGTAAGCCACAGGATTTTATTACACCTCAGGACTTCCTACTGTGTTTTGGCAGATTTTAAACATTTAAGTCCAAAGCAATCTTTGTTGGATGATATACTGAACCTAATAATTTACCAACTTTTTAAAAGGTTGAACTTCTAGGGGACTACATTCAACCTAATCCCACTTTTTATAACATCCCAAACAAATCTTTTTCTGATGTTCCATCAACCATCATGAAACTACTGTAATCATATAAAACTTCTCACTGTGCTATAAACAATGAATTGATTATTATGTCCTCTAAGTCAAAATCAATAATAAAACAAATTATTAAATTTTTCCAAATTGTTATGGCAGTATTAAACATGAAGACCAAATGTATTTTCATATGACTCATTTGTATAAATGGTCAGCTCTGTTTGGGACAATAATTTCTATTTTTACAAAAATTGATGTTTTGATTTTCAAGCAATATTTTCACTACATAAAAATTGCATTTTATGGCAGCATCATATTTACATGCATTAAAATACTGATCATGTATTTATATTTCTATTTATTAATTTTTATAATGTATCCTTTCCATAACATATGTTCCATACAACAGGCAGATATTGTATTATTTATTTTTAGAAAATACTATCACCCTATGACCCAGCTATACCACTCCTGGGTATCTTTCCAAAGCAATTGAAGCCAGAATATTATAGTGATACATGCATATCCACGTATATAGCAGCACAATTCACAATAGCCAAATTATGGAATCAGCCTAGGTGTCCACCAACAAATGAATGGATCAAAAAACTGTGGTATATACACACGATGGAATTTTACTCCACCATAAAGAAGAACAAAACTATGTCATTAGCAGGAAATTGGATGGAACTTTGGATATGGAATGTTCTTCAAATGGCCATATATTAAAATTTTGGTCCTCAGCTTGGTGCAATTGGGAGGTGGTGAGTACTTTTAAGTTCCGGGAGGTCCTGAGATTGGGAGAGGTGGTGCAGGGGTCGAGTGCTTGCTTTGTGCTTGTGAGGCCATCCCCAGCACCGAAAATAATAATAAAAAAGAGAAGGGACCTAGTAGGAAGTTGCTAGATATTTTTTTATTCAGGTGCTTTTATAGTTCACATGATTTTAAAAAGGAGTCATATCTCATAAGTATATAGATTCCTGGTTTATTTATGACTACAATTTTAACAGTCAGAAACATCCTCCTAAAAGCTTTCCACAGATGAGAACTTTCCAATTAACAAATACCATTTAGTATGTGTGCCAGGATGCTTGTTATTAGCATGTGTTCAAGGAGATCTGACCTGCTTACCTGATCTCTTTCTCTGTGGACCTCTCCTTTACTCCTCATGGGAGAGTATGGATTATAGACCTGCAATAATCTTTTAGGTTTAATTGGGTGTTGATTCATTCTTTGGCCCATCTATTATTTATACCTGTAAAATATATTTTGTTAGGAGCTTAACATCTTTAAGATCTACTTCAGGGATTATGTGATTGAGGTGCACTATATATCCCTACTAATTTTCATATCTAGCATTCTATTAGATTGAAATATGCCTACTATTGGCAGGTTTTCTGTTTCTCTTCTCATCTCCTTAAAGTTGGTTCCATGTTATTGGGTACATAAATGTTCATAACTGTGATAATTTTATTTTATAGAGTGGTCCTTAATATAGTATTATGAAATATTTATACTGTATCCTTTCAGTCTTTTATCTGAATTCTGTGTTTGTGATATCAAGATCATAATTATTGTATTTAATATTCGTTTACCTAGTATACATTTTCCTGTCACTCAACTTTCAACTTTCTGAGTCATTTCATTTGTTGTATTGAACATATTAGATTTTACTTTATTATTCAGACAAAAAAATTTATTATGGGTGATGTTAGACCATTTTCAATGACAAAAAATAACAAATAAGGGTTAACTTCCATTATTTTTTCATATTTTATACTCAAATACATATACACACATATATTGTATGGATTATTTCTTATACTTTTAATATTTAGAAAGGCTTACTATTGTAATAATGACTCACATGCTAATATCTTACTTTTTTAAGATACTGTGTATTTGATCCATATTATAAGCAATAGCAAAATTAGCTAGGAAGTCTTTCTTGCCCTTCCATTCCATTTTCCTAACATTTAATTTAAACGAGCATTATTTTATTTCCAATTCATACTTATAAAGTATACATAGCATTCTTTATGCATATTCTCCCATTCCCTGCTCAACACAATTATTTTTATAGCAGTGCTGTGTCTATACTGTCAGAGAACAAGCATGTGAGCATCAGTCTATTTCAAAAGCTAGTGTATTCAAGACTCATTGCCAGTACTTGTGCCAATTTTCCCCTGCTATCTTTGGTGTACGATGGACGTTTCCTCGTGGATTGCAGGGTGAGATCACAGAAATGTATCCTCTCAGTTTTTGAATGCTCGCACATTCTGCTGTGGCCTATATGCTGGAATGGCAGTTTTGCTTGATAAACTTCTTCACTCACAGTTTCTTTTTACTTTTTTTGTGTGTGTATGTATCTTAAATATGATACCCAAATATGATACCCAATTATCATTTGGCATAAATATTGCCAATATTATTTTCATCCCATTATAACCAACCTAGTCTTCTTGCCCGTATTCCCAAATTATTATTATTTTTCTTTAAATTTTAAACTTTTCCCAGAATATAATGTAAGATTTTGGAAATACAGAAAATATGACATGACTGATAGCAAAATGTGACTATTTTCATTTGTGTATATTACTTTTCTATGTATATACATATATTTATATCAATGTGTTCTAACTCTAAACTTTTAAATTTAAATTATATCATAAACTTTTATGCATTTTTACCACTCAGAAATTACATATTATTGTATAATACTCAATCTTGTTTATCATAATTTAAATAACTATTTTATTTGGAAAAAAACAATTATAAGTAACATTGTGTTTAAATTTCTAAAACTGAGCTATAATTCACATACCATAAAATTCAAATTTTTAAAATTTGAAGTTCATCATTTTAGTATAGTTTCAAGGTTGTGCACCTGTTACCATTATCTAATTCTGGACACTTTTCATAAGCCCCAAATTAAATCTTATACCATCAGCTGTTACTCTTTAGTCTTCCTCTACTCAGTTTCTGGTTGCCGAAAATCTTTATTTCTTTCTCTATGAATTTGTTCATTCTGGACATTTCATATAAGTTATTTCATAAAATAGTTGGCTTTGTGTATTATCTTTCAAACTAGGATTATGTCAAAGTTCTCCTATGTTGTAAAATGCATCCCTATATCATTCCTTCTTATGGTTGAATAATATTCCTCTTTATGAATATTCCACATATTGTTTATTCATTCATCAGTAGATGGGTATAAAGTTTTTTCCTTTTGGGAGCTATTATAAATAATGTTGTATGAATATTTGAGTACAAGTTTTTGAGTGGCCATGTGTTTTCATTTCTATTGTAATATAGTCAGAAATGGAATCACTGGGTCATGTTGTAACTCAATGTTTAACTTTCTGAGTAATTGCCAAGTTGATTTCCAAGGCAGTTACAATAATTTACATCCTAAATAGCAACATATGAGAACTCCACTTTCTCCACATCATTGCCAATACTTGCTATGTTCTGTGGTCATTGTTTTTAAAGCTTTATTGTTATAGCCATCCTAGTGGATTTGGAGTGGCATCTCACTGTAGTTTTTATTTACATTTCCCAATGACATGATGATGATCATCTTTAGATGTTGGTTATTGGCCATTTGTATATCTACTTTGGAGAAATGTCTATTGAAATCTTTTGCTCATTTTTAAATTGGGTTTCTTTATATTTAGATTTTTTCTTTTTTATATTTTATATTTATATTTATTTCTTTTTTATATTTTATATTTTTTTCTTTTTTATATCTAGATTTTTGTATATTCTGGAAACTAGACTTTTTTCAAATATTTGATTTGCAAATATGTTTGCCCATTCTAGAGGTTATGTTTTCACCATTGTCATTGTGTATTTTAATACAAACATTATTATTTGATGAAGTTTAATTTATCTAATCTTTAAAATTGTTTGTTTCTTTGATGTAATATGTGAAAAATTGTTGCCTAGCCCAAGGTATAGCAATATAGGAAGAAACAGTTTTCCATGCTATGCTCTCATAGCACAGAACACTTCTGTGACCCCAGATGTAGGGAGTTTCCCCCACACTCCACCACACACACACCAAGCAATTGTGCAGCAGATCCTCCAGGGGACACCAGCTGTGTGATCTCCAATTCAATTCAGTTCCTATGCAATCTACCAGAGACAGTGTCAGAACCCACAGGTGCTCCACAAGACCTCCCCACCCCCAGTTTAGATGCCAATCACAAGTATAGATTGTGAACTGTGCTTTTGACCAACTGGATATAAATTGAGGTTTCAACCGCCCCCTCCTCTGGTTTCATTAATTTGCAAGTTCAGCTCACCAAACTCAGAGAAACATTTTACTTACATTTACCCATTTACTATAAGAATATGAAGAAGGATACAGATGGTCATCTGGATGGAAACAATGCATAGGGAAGAAGAGGTACAGAGGGACAGGGAGCTTCCAGCCCTCTCTGGTCCTGCCACCCACCAGGAACCTCCATTTGTTCAGCTATCGCACAAGCTCCTGTCCTGTCCTTTCAAGGTTTCATGGAGGCTCCACTGTTTAAATCATTGGCCATTTGCGGTCAACTCAATATTCAGCTCTTTCTCCTCCCCAAAGGTTGGGGGATGGGACTCAGAAGCTTTAACCAACCAATCACATGGTTGGTTTCCCCACTGACCCATCCCCATCCTGAGTCCATTCAGGAGCCCACCAAAAGTCACCTCACTAGGACAAAAGATTCTCTTATTACTTGAAAATTCCAAGGAATTTTGAAGCTTTGTGCTAGGAACTGGAAACAGAAACTAATCTATTTCTTGTTGTTTTCCATGAGGTCACAAGATTTGCATTTACGTTTTTTTTCTGAGAGTTTTATACTTTTAGATCTTACATTTTGGTATGTGATTCTTCTTTGGGGGAAACAAATTTATTCTTCTATGTGTGGCTATCCACTTGTCCCAGCATCATCTGTTGAAAACATACTACTCCTCATTGACTGTCCTTGATGCTCCTGTCAAAGCCAACTAACCATGCATATGGGTTTCTTTCTGGAATCTCAATTTTCTTCCATAAATCTATATGTCCAGCCCTATGCCAGGATCACACTGTCTTGGTTATTAGAGGTTTGTAGTAATTTTTGAAACCAGGGAGTATGATCCCTCCAACTTTATTCTTTTTCAATATTATTTTGGTTAATGTGGGTCCCTTTAATAGCCTGGAGAGTTTTAGGATCAGTTTGATGATTTCTGTAATAATAAAAAAATTTTGAAATTTTTCTAGGACTTGCATTTAATCTATTAATGAATTTGGTGAAGTTTTAGCATATTAATAAGAATATATCTTCCAATCCACTGGTACAGAATACCTTTCAATTTATGTAGATTTTTGTTTTCAACACGGCCCCACAGTCTCTCCCTCTTCCCCATTCACAGTTTCTAGTATTAACATCTTATGTTAAAGTTGTACATTTAATATTGGCATATTATAATGAACTAAAGTCCATAGTTTACATTAGGGTCTACTCCTTGTGCTGTGTAATTCTGTGGGCAATGACAAATGAATAGTGTTGTGCTTCTGCCTTTTCTTTCCATCATAATTGTGATCGGAAGTCCAGATGGACTGGAGTAGGGTATTTTCCTTCTCCCAGTTGGTTTTGCTCCTGGGATAAAGTAGTTTTCCTCAAGGACTTCTGGAAAACATAATACTTGAGGCACATATCAAAATGGTCATGTTTACCCTGGGAATAATCCAAAATGGTTACTTTTCCCTTCCTCCTAAAAGCAGGAAGAAATATTTTTCCAGTCTTTACCATGAGAACCTGGTGGAGCTCCTGGAAATAAAAGTAACAAAAGTGTGCATGGTCCTCTAAAACTGATGACTCAGGACATTTTACCTCTCAATCGAGTTCACACTCAGCCGCCAACAGTTCACTGAGAGTGGGCAACTTGCTTTAGCTTTTAATTCCTGTTCATGCAGAGTCTCAAGGTCAGTGAGAGGTGGGACAGTATGGCTTTTTCTACCCATTCTTGATTCTAGCAACTTCTGCTCCCAGTAAGCCATGATTCTCTGTATTTGTTTTACCCTCCAGATTGTGAAGTGTCAGTTTGCATTGTCTCCTCAATTCTCTGGTAGAGCTAAGAAGAGGTGCTGAGTTTTAGTTCAAATTTTTTTTCTTTTTATGATGACAGTGACCACTTCCAAGGTTTTTACATATCCGAGTATAACTGCAATTTGTTTTTTTTACAAAATCTATTAGTTTTATTCCTCTGTATAGACCATAGTTTTTTTAATTTTTGTTGTTGTTTGAATATTACAAATTCTTGTTGAAAACTAAACATTTAAGATAATATACAGGCATATCTCAGAAATATTGCAGGTTCAGTCAGACCCCTGTAATAAAATGGAAATTGCAATAAAGCAAATCACATGAACTTTTTGGTTACCCAGTGCGTGCGTGTGTGTGCATGTGTGCGTGTGCATGCGTGTGTGTGCATGAGTGCATGTGCGTGCATGTGTGCACGTGCGTGTATGTGTGCGCATGTGTGCGTGTGCGTGCGTGTGCACACACAAACACACACACACACACAAATTGTAATATACTGTAGTAGATTAAGTGTGACATAGCACTGTGTCTAAAATGCTTACCTTATTTAAATTTACCTGAATCAAAATTACTTTATTGCCAAAAAATGCTAACAATCATCTGAGCCTGAAGTGAGTCATAATCTTTTGCTGATGTAGTCTTACCTCCTGATGGCCGCTGACTGGTGAGGGTGGTGATGGCTAAAGGTTGGGATGGCTGTGGCAATTTCTTAAAATAAGACAACAGTGAAGTTTGCCAAGTTGACTACCTCTTCCTTTCAGGATTTCTCTGCAGGAAATGATGCTGTTTATAGCATTTTACCCAAAGTAGAATTTCTTTCAAAACTGGAATCAGCCATCTCAACCATGCTGCTGTTTTATCAACTAAGTTTGTGAACTATACTAGAGCCTTTGTTGTCATTTTAACAATATTCAGAGCATCTTTACCAGGAGTAGATTTCATCTCAAGAAACCACTATCTTTGCTTATCCACAAAAAGCAGCTGCTCATCTGTTCACATTTTATCATGAGATTGCAGCAATTCAGTGCCATCCTTAGGCCCCACAATTCCAGTTCCCTTGCTAATCTGCCACATCTGCAGTGACTCCCCCTGCTGAATTCCTGAACAGCTCAAAGTCATTCATGCGGGTTGGAATTGACTTCTTTCAAACTCCTGTTAATGTTGACCTTCTGACCTCTTCCCATTAAACATGAATGTTCTTAATAGCATCTGGAAGGCTGAATCTTTCCCAGAAAATTTTCATTCTTTGCCCATATCCATCAGATTCATGGCTTTCTATAGCAGCTGTTTATAAGACTCGAAAGCTGAAATTATGTTTGATCAATGGGCTATAGAATGGGTGTTGTGTTAAAGGGTGTGAAATCAACTTTAACCTCACCATACTTCACAATCACAGCTCACGGTGAACAGGTGCATTGCCGACAAATAGTAGTATTTCAACAGAAAGCTTTTTTTTTCTGAGTAGCTTTTTTTTTCTCCACAGTGGGCTTAACACAGTCAGTAAGCCACATTGTAGACAGACGTGTTATTACCCAGGCACTGTTTTTTCATGTACAGAGCCAGGCAGAGGAGATAATTCTTGAGGGTCCTAGGATTTCCAGAATAGTAAGTGAGCATGTCTTCAACTCAGTCACTAGTTGCATTAGCCCCTAAAGAGTGAATCGCTTTGTCCTTTGAACCTTTGAGGCCAGGCATTGACTTCTCTCCACCTCTGAAAATCCTAGATGGCATTTTCTCCCAATAAATGGCTGTTTCGTCTACAGTGAACATCTGCTTTTTAGGGTAGCCTCTTTCATCAACTATCTTAGCCAGACCTTCTGGATAACTTGCTACAGCTTCTACATCAGCACTAGCTGCTTCACCTTGGACTTGTATGTTATGGAGCTGGCTTCTTTAAACCGCATGAACCAGCCTCTGCGAGCTTCAAACTTTTCTTCTGTAGCTTCCTCACCTCTCAGGCTTCAGAGAATTGAAGAGAGTTGGGACTCTGCTCTGGATTAGACTTTGATTTATGGGAGTGTTGCGGCTGGTTTCATCTTCTATCCAGACCAGTAAAATGTTCCAGTATCAGCAGTAAGGCTGATTTGCTTTCTTATCATTCACGTGTCTACTGGAGTGGCACTTTTAATTTCCTTCAAGAGTTTTTCCTTTGCAGTCACAACTTGGCCAATTGTTTGCTGCACGAGGCCTAGCTTTGGGACTATCTGAGATTCCAACATGACTTTCTCATTAATATTAATCATTTTTAGAGGCCACTGTAAGGTTATTGATTAGCCTAATCTCCATATTGTTGTGTGTCAGGAAATAGGTAAGCCCAAAGAGGGAGAGAGATGGGAAATGGTCAGCTGGTGAAGCAGTGAGAACAATCACAGCATTTATTAAGTTTGCTTTTTTTTTTACTTCCCTGTGGTACTGGGGATTGAACCAGGGGCATTCTACCTCTGAACTACATCCCCTAGCCCTTTTTTTGTAAATTTTTTGAAACAGGGTCTCACTAGGTTGCTGAGAGTCTCACTACTTGCTAAGGCTGTCCTCGAAACTGTGATCCTTCTGTCTCAGCCTCCCAAGAACTGGGATTACAGGCGCACCACCACACCCAGTTTAGTTTGCTATCTTACATGGGAGCACTTTGTGGTGCCTCAAACAATTATAATAGTAACATCAAATATCACTGATCACAGGCTACCATAACATATATAATAATAATTAAATTTTGAGACAATTGCAAAAATATAATACAAAGACATGAAATGAACAAATGCTATGGGAAAAAATGATGGCAGCAGTCTTGCTTGTCATGAGATTGCCACAGATTTTTAATTTGTAAAAAAAATGCAGTGTATACAATTTTCAGCAAAGCAAAGCACAACAAAATGAGTACCCCCATAATGGAAAAATAGCGAACACCCGATTCTTCTCCTTCCCCAGGGTTGGTTTTTGTTGCCTATGTCTGTAGTTGTTGCTTTAGTACTTGTATTCTTTCAGTGACATTTTAGTCCTTAGTATTTTTTGTCATCTGTGGCCACTGAAGTCTCTTCTCAGTTGGTTTGGTGACCAATTAATGATTGAATACATGTTTCTTTAAATGCCTGGAATGAATTAATTGCCCCATCTTTGCTGAGGTCCTGAGGTCTATATTTTTTTCTATAACATGCCATTATTTTATTATTTTTAATACTCTCTCTTTTTTTGTACTGGGGATTAAACCAGAGGTATTCTACCACCAAGCTACACCTCCAACCCTTTTTATTTTTTATTTTGAAACAGGGTCGCACTAAGTTGCTGAGGGTCTTACTAAGCTGCTGAGGCTGGACTCCAACCTGTGTTCTTCCTGTCTCAGCCTCCAAAATATGGGGATTACAGGCATGCACCAGTATGCCTGGCTTCATTATTTTATTTAATCAATGTTAAATAGCTAAGTTATCCAATACAAAATGAATGTATTACAAAGTTGAGATTTTTTTTTGGTGTGTGGGGGATCCTAAGAATTGAACCCAGGGTTAGTCTACCTCTAAGATATACCCCCAGCCCTTTTTACTTTTCATTATGGAACAGGGTCTTGCTAAGTTGCAGAGGGTCTCGATAAGTTGCTGAGACTGGCCTCCAACCTGCGATCCTCCTGTCTCCGCCTCCCAAGTACTGGAATTACTTACAGACATGTGCTACCACACCCAGCTTTTATAGTTTTGATATATTTTTAAAATTTTAATGTTCTGTAATCCACCGGAAATTTATTTTATTATATATTATTTATATATTATTTTACTGATAGAGTGGTTTTGATGAACAGCTGTTATTGAAGTTTCATATATACCGGAATATTGTACAGCGGTATAAGTTAAACAAGGAGACAGAAACACTTTAATGCACCAATTCATTTGAATCTGTTTTTTAAAGGATCAGGTTCATATGCAACTCTATATAGAAACTATTTTTAGTGTGACCTTTATTTCAAGCAAATTTATCCCCTTATTCCTTTATTTACTCTTTTCTTCCTTCAGTGCATATATATTCACCCTAATTTGTTTGGGGTCCTTTGCTGGATACCAAATACACTGTGTTTATAAAACAGAAATGACCTCATAAAACTTGTGTGTTGAAGGAAAGTGATGACAAGATTGGTGCCGGTGATTCAGGAGAAGCACTATGAATGTTGAACTTTAGGATATTCTGTTTCGGCATTACATCTACTGATTTATTATTAGAACAACTCAATTCTATTTATTCTGGTTTGTATTTTGAGTCTAAATTGATTTTAAAAGTTTTTTTTGTGCTATCCAAAGTATTTATAAAAGTGTTTTCTGAAATCTTACTTTGCAATTTAATTTATCATTGGGTGTTTGGTATTTGTATAGTGTAGCAACTCTTTCTTCTCTCCTCATTAATCTATATTTTTGTTTCTTGCAATTGCCTTTAAAAATATCCTTAGGATATTGGGTACAATTATATTCAAATATTTATAGGATGAGATCATCTCTCCATCACAAGTGCATGCACATATTTACCATCATATCTAGATTTTTATATTATTACTTAATTTTAAAATTCCAAAATAATTATTAAATTCTAAAGTAAATAGTAAAATAGTACTAATATTTTATAGCAGTTATTAAACTATAAAATTATATACTTTTTACAATTTTAAAAAATAATTTCCTCAGGTGGAACATAATTGATATTCTTGATTGCTAAAACATTTTTATGTCCCAGTAATGTTAGGTACCATTCTAATTTTTTAAAAAAATATAGATTTAATTATTAAATATATTTCTACATAGGTTATACATTCATGACTATGTTGAGATATTTTTGGTATTTTATTTCATTGGTGCTAACGTTTGTTCATTTTAAGAAATCATGGTAGATCATTTATGTAACATCTTCTAAAGACTTATTAATCATTTTTTCACTCTGAAAGAGGTCAGTTTATTTTTATTTATTTATTTATTTATTTATTCATTTATTTATTTATTTTTTGCGGTACCAGGGATTGAACCCAGGGGCATTCTACCTCCGAGCTACAACCCCAGCCCTATTTTTTATCCTTTATTTTGAAACTGGGTCTCACGAAGTTGCGGAGGGCCTCATTAATTAGCTGAGGCTGGCCGTGAACCCGGATCCTCCGGTCTCCGCCTCCCAAATACTGGGATTACAAGCG
This sequence comes from Glis glis, assembly GCA_004027185.1. Classification (NCBI taxonomy): domain Eukaryota; kingdom Metazoa; phylum Chordata; class Mammalia; order Rodentia; family Gliridae; genus Glis; species Glis glis. The sequence goes on from PVJS01052466.1 coordinate 12,408, forward strand.
TGCGCCACCACACCCGGCCTTTTACTTATTTATTTTTGCTTTTATTGGTACATTATAGTCTTAGTCTCACATCATTATGTAGTAAGTAGTGACAGTGACATACGTGCACAGAGCAGTTGGTGAGTTTTGGCCCCCCCTTCCCATACATGATATTGAGGTTGGCATTGGTCTTCTCACATGTGTACATAATGTCCATGGAAATGTTTCCTTCGTTCATTCTCCCCCCTCCCTTCCCATAGACCACCATCCTCAACCCCCTGGGGTTTCGCCTCCATTATCTAAAGTCCCAGTTATATCCTGATCGCTCCCTATCTTCCACCTATGAGAGGAAACATAAGACCCTTCACTTTCTGTGACTGGCTAATTTCACTTAACATAATGGTCTCCAGGTCCATCTGTTTTCCGGCAAATGACATAATTTTGTTCTTTATTGGTTCATAGAATTTCATTGTGTGTATATCCCATAATTTTGTAATCCATTCTTCTGTTGATGAACACTTAGGTTGGCTCCATAATCTGGCTCTTATGGATTATTCAGGTCTAAAAATGGATATGCATGTATTAATATAATATTCTAATTTCAGTCCCTTTGGAAAGATACCCAAGAGTGGTAAGCTAGATCATATGGTGGATCCATTCCCAGTTTCCCCTGGCTTTCTGAGGAATTTCTATACTAATCTCCATAGTGGCTGCACTAATTTGCAGTCCCACCAACAGTGTGAAAGAGTTCCTGTTTCCCCACATCCTCACCAGCATTTATTGTTGTTTGACTTCTTGAGGATTGCCATTCTAAATCAAAGGAATGCAAATAGGAAAAGAAGAACTCAAATTATCTATTTGTAAATGACATGATCCTATACTTAGAAGACCCCAAAAACTCAACCAAAAGACTCTTAGAGTTGATCAACAAATTCAGCAAAGTAGCGGGATACAAAATAAATTTTAAAAAATCAGTAGCTTTTCTATATGCCAACAATGAATGTATTGAAAAATATATCTAGAAAACAATTCCATTAGCAATAACCTCAAAAACATTAAAATACCTTAGAATAAATAAATAATCAGAGCTGGGCGTGGTGGCGCACGCTTGTAATCCCAGTACTTTGGGAGGCTGAGACGGGAGGATCCGGGTTCGCGGCCAGCCTCAGCTCTCTTGCTCTCTCTCTCCGTCTCTCTCTCTCTCTCTCTCTCTCTCTCTCT
>PVJS01052467.1:0-13611 GCA_004027185.1 Glis glis
AGAGAGAGAGAGAGAGAGAGAGACAGGGAGAGACAGGGAGAGAGAGAGCGAGAGAGCTGAGGCTGGCCGCAAACCTGGATCCTCCGGTCTCCGCCTCCCAAAGTACTGGGATTACAAGCGTGCGCCACCACGCCCGGCTCTCAGGAAAACTTTTAAGAAAGTGATTTGTCCTAATTTTTTTGGACTCTTTATTACCTAATGATTCTTAGAGGTTTACCAGGAAGCTATATTTCTTTAAAAAAAACAATAATCACTGAGGCATTACTTAGGTTTTTATCTCTGATAATGTTGAGTACCTAGTAATTTTAGATTATTCTTCCCCCAGATTATATTGACTGTGTTTTGTGGAGTAGAATTTTTAAGGGTTCTTAAACTCCAGAAACAAACTCTCTTGCAAGTCATTGCTTGGATAGTGGACTGCCTTAGAATCACATGGCAGACCAGAGTGAGGCAAGCCCGCCCCCCAAGCCACGGGCACCCCAGCAGGCAGTCCCATGAGGTACCGAACATAGTGCACCTGCTTGAGCTGCTGCCCCAGTTGGCACTCAACACCATTATTGTTTCTCTGTCCCCACGACTGATGTGTGTCTACCACCACTGTGTCCCCACCACCACTGTGTCCCCACCACCACTGTGTCCCCACCACCACTGTGTCCCCACCACCACTGTGTCACCACCATCAAAGCTGTCTGATGAGTCCTTGACCCTGTTTCTGTTCAGCACCAGCCCACAGAAGGTATGGAATTGGACGTGATGTGTCTCAGACCATACCCTGTAGAGCATCTGGGAATGTACATGGGACTGTATAGTCTTATCAGCCTTTGAGATAAACTGCATGTCCACCTAGACTCCTGAGTGAAGAATTCTCCAAGTTTAGGGAAGCAGTTCAGATCCTGGGCAGACAAAAAATGTCATGTCCACTCCAGAGATAGGGAAATGAATGTTCATGGGCTAAAATGGACCTAAGACTGCTTCCTAGATAAATTCTTGGGTTCTTCTAGTAGCCCATTCAGAGTGGCAGTTCCTAACTGATGTACTCCTTAGCAGAAACGGGTAATTAAACCCTTGGCTTTATTGGGATTTTCTGTTTGATTGTCTTTAATATGTTATTTCTGATAATAAACTAGCCCCAGAGAATATTCTGCTAGTCTAGTAGAATTCTGCCTGGGTACAGTGAGCACAAACATTCCCTGCTGTGTTAGTTGGAATCAGGAGCAGGCATTTCCTATATCTTAGTGGCATATGGTGCTAAGATTTTATCATACTTTCTTATAAAGAGCCAGGAAACTTTCTCTGCTTAAAAATGTGTGTTTATAAACAATAGACTCACAATGAATATTCCCATCTGTTAGGTGAACATAATTTGTGTAGGAATTCCGGTAATAGGTGGAAGACTTTGCAACTTTTTTGTATAGCTTTTCCCTGGTGAGACATTAGACTAAGGAGATGGTACACAACAGCATATGCCTAATATTCAATTTTGTGTCTGTTTCTCCCTGTTGCTTGAAAGCAGTGCTATTTTTGTGCATTAGTACATAGGATTATTATAGAAATTCATAAGAATTTAAGGCCTATTTAAGATACTGCAAAAAAGATAAAGTACAAAAAATGACAATTATATAAATATGGTTATGCTGTAATGATAAAATTGTCCTTGTAGTTCCTCAACTCTGTCCTCCAATGGCCTCTACTGTTTCTTTTCCAGAAACTCCTGTTTGTTTTAACCTGATCTCAAAACCCCTCCTTATGAGAATCACAGTATATAATAATCAAAGCTACTCATCCTTCTAGTCCTGATTTATAATTTAAACAAGTGGCATTGACTCTTTGTGTTTGGTTTGATATTATTCTGATTATCTTCATTAATTAATTTTGAGGTGACCTATTCCTTAGAATAGAATAATTTTTTTAAGATTAAAGCTCAACAATATTTTGTTGTTGTTGATTTGTGGTACTGGGGATTGAACTCAGAGACATATTCTACCTTCAAGCTATATCCCCAGCCCGATTTCTTTTTAATTTCTTATTTGGAAACAGAGTCTCGCTAGGTTGATGACTGTCTCACCACTTGCTGAAGCTGTCCTTGAACCTGTGATCCTCCTATCTCAGCCTCCTGAGTACTGGGATTACAGGCGTGTACCACCACACCCAGCTCAACAATATTTTTTATGATAAAGGATTTTATGAGTTCTGCCATAGGATCTTAAGAAGGTTTTCAGAGGGAAAATAACATTTTGATTAATATTTGCTTTAATGTTGAATTACTGGTATTGTCCAAATGTTTTATTCACTTAAAAATTGTTTCTATCAGTTCCTTTCTCAAGATGACTAATTGGACTTACTTGAATAAAAAGTTAAGCAATTAGTTGAATATAAATGATTCAAGGTATGCTTGAGAATTGAGCAAAGAAAGCATACCATATACTTTTTCTTTTGCCTCATTTTTTAAAACATTTCTCTGATTATATTTTATAAGAGAACATAGTTTTGAATTTGTAGATAACTTTTACCAGAACTTAATTTTTGTAAAGGTAAGCATCACTGCCTTTGTTTTTCTTCCTTCCTTCCTTCCTTCCTTCCTTCCTTCCTTCCTTCCTTCCTTCCTTCTTTCATTCAGAAAATAGGCTCTCCTTTGAGTGGGTTTTGGCTGTTTTTCTTTCTCATGATACAAACCTTCCTATATTTCATGAAAAGTAGCCAAGCCTCAACTCTTTTTCTTTTTTGCATTCAAATATGATCTGTTTTATTCATTTGCAATGTACATATGTTTTATTTTAATATGAAATGGGAATGCAAAGTCATACATATCTGGTGCATACAACTTGATGAGTTTGGAGATAAGTATACACCCATGAACTCATCACCACACTCCATAGTCTAAGCCTCTCCATCATCTTGTGATGTTTCTTCCTGTCTCTTTATTCATTATTATTAATTTTGTGTGGTAAGACATGTAACACAAGATCTATCTAGTTATTCAGTTTTTAAATATGCAATACTGTATTGCAAGCTGTGGGCACTGTGCTGTATAGGAGATCTCTAGGACTTTTTAATCTTTTTTTTTTTTTTTTGCGATACCGGGGATTGAACGCAGGGGCATTCTACCTCCGCGCTACGCCCCCGGCCCTATTTTTTTATACTTTATTTTGAAACCGGGTCTCACGAAGTTGCGGAGGGCCTCACTAAGGAGAGAAAGAGAGAGCGAGACAGGGAGAGAGAGAGCTAGAGAGCTGAGGCTGGCCGTGAACCCGGATCCTCTGGTCTGCGCCTCCCAAAGTACTGGGATTACAAGGGTGCGCCACCACACCCGGCCTTTTTCATCTTATATAACTGAAACTTTGTTTCCTTTGTTGCCTTCTTATTTCCCCTTCCACCAGCCTCTGACAGCCACCAGTTCTATTCTCTGCTTCTATTGGTTTAACTATTTTAGGTTCATTTTATAAGGGTTATCATGTAGTATTTGTCTTCTGGTATCTGACTTATTTCTTTTAGCATAATGTCTTCCAGGTTCAGCCATGTTGTTGGAAATAGCATGGTTTTCTTCTTTTTTAATAATAATTAGGAAATAATAAATATTAATAAATGTTAATAAATAAATAAGGGAATGATAAATATTCCCTTATTTGCATATACCACATTTTCTTCATTCATCTGTGGACAAACACTTATGTTGTTTCCCTATCTTGGCTGTTGTTAAGCTGCATTGAATGTGGCACTACAAATATTGTTTCAAGATCCTGATTTCATTTCCTTTAGATATATACCTAGAAGTCACATTGGTGGCTCACACAGTAGTTAGAGTTTTAATTTTTTCAGGAACTTCTATAACTGCTTTCTGTACTAGTTGCATATTTCACATTCCCATCAACTGTATATAATGATCTTCTTTTCTCTAGACCCTTACATCATTTATTGTTATTTACTTATTTACTCATTTATTTTTGTGGTACTGAATATTGAACCCAGGGCCCCACACATCCCATGCAAACATCTACCCCTGAACTACACCCCAGCCCTTTTTATTTTATTTGAGAGAGGGTCTCTCGTTAAGTTGCCCAGTTTAGTCAGGAACGTGTTTGTGATCCTCTTCCCTCTGCCTCTGAGCAGGTGGGGTTACAGGCATGCACCACCTCACCCAGCTCCTTTTTTTTTTTAACTTTTTCTCCTGCCTCGTTCATTTAATTTTGCATAAACATACTCCTTAAGGATTAAGCAAATCTGACTGGCTTTCAATGTGAAAGTAAAATACAAAAACTATTCTTGGAGTTGTTTCTAAGCAGAACTCATCTCTAATCTTAATGTAACAGGAGTGTATATGATTGTGAGTGTCTTTCCATTTATCCATTTGCAAAAATCCTTTAGAACTAGAATCTGCGAGTCATCTCAAGGTAAATGCTGCAACTGCAAGCGCCACCAGCAAGTATTCTTGGTGCAAATGCGAAAAGGTTAGTAGACATTCTAGGCCTACCATGGTGGTGCAGGCCTGTAATCCTAATACTTGGCAGGCTGAGACAGGAGGATTGCAAATTTAAGACCAGTCTCTGCAATTTGGCAAGACCCTATTTAAAAATTTAAAAAAAATAAATTAGGAGCAGGGATGTAGTCCCTGGGTTCAATCCCCAGTACCACAAACAACAACAACAACAAAACCACAACAACAACAAAAAACATTCTAACAAGTTCAAGATAACATGAGTTAACATCTCATTTGCATTTTCCTGATGATTAGTAATGTTGAGCACTTTTTCATATACCTGTTGGCCATTCACATGTCTTTTTGGAGAGGTGTCTGTTCAGCTTCTTTGTCCATTTTTTTATGTTCATTTATTGGTGCATTGTAATTATACACTTTGATATATGTCAGGGTATCAACATCATACATGCACACATTGCACATTTAGCCCTCCCTCCAATCCCACCCTATTCCCTCCCCCTTCCCTCCCTTTCATGCTCCGGGTAGTGATTGAGTCTTATAGGTTTGTGTATGTACATCATGTGCTATAGTGTTAATTGACTTGTTTTTCTTGTTGCTGAGTTCTTTATATATTTTGATTATTAACCCTGAGTCAGATGGCTGGCTTGCTCAAGCCTTCCTCTTGATTTGTTCATGAGCATGACCCAGACACCAATTACTGTGCCATCTCATGGAGCTTAGCAGGTGTGTGCTCGAGAGCTATGCAGCTCTCTCCAGGTGGTGACTGGTTATATATCCTTATTGCCTATGGATTTGAAAACATCCTAAGTTACAAAACTAGCTGTTAGGGCTTTTGTAGAAACTATATTTTTAATTACTGTTTTTTTCTCTGTAAATATGCTAAGGTTCTTAGAAAGGCATTTATTTGAGGGATGATTACTTATAGTCAGAGGAATGGAAACTACCAATGAAATGGCTTTTTCTGGCTTCTGAGAAAAAAATTTAAGTTACTGTCAGGCCACATGTGGAGAAGAAAAGGAGGTGTATCATTAGGTTGGAAGATGTGCATGTGGGTGCGGGGAGAGGAGTGTGTCCCGATGCCACTGCTTTCTTTGCCCGAGGACAGAGCTATCTCATCCTGAAGGTGGCGTTTGAACTTTTATCTAGAGTGTGGCAGCACATTATGTTAAAACTGTTCCCAGAAAACATTTCTAGAAATTCCAAGGTTCTGCAGAATGAAAATAAAGATTTTTATTGAAATGTCTAGTTTAAATGAAGTGACCTTTAGTTATTTCACATTTCTCAATCATACAGTGCATAATGAGTAATATCTGCTTTGTGTGTGGTGCTGTGCCAGACAGCAGGGCACAATGACAACTAAAACAGATATAGGTCCTAGCTTCATATGACAGTCTCAGCCTAATGGGGAGGCAGATATTGATGAAATCATCTCAAAAACATCTCACAGTTGTCCTTCTTGCCTTGGTCAAGAAAGACTTGCTTAGATTAGGTCACCAAAGCTAATATGTTAGCTGGACACCTGCTAGATGAGATGCGAGTGCCATCCAGATGTGACCACTAACACTTCTTTTTCATATTTGGCAGGTATATCATTCCATCTCTACAGAAGTTGGATGCCGGGTTTTACCGCTGTGTGGTGCGGAACAGGATGGGAGCGCTCTTGCAAAGAAAATCAGAAGTTCAAGTTGCATGTATGTGTTCAGTAGTGGGCCTCAAATGTGAAAGAACAAGATAACACAGCCTCTGGGGAGGGAGTCAAAACCATTTCTAGCCATTGCAGGGACTGATAGTTTATCTTTGGTTCAACTAAAGTAGAATTAGTGCTAAGACTGATGAGATGTGTGAACAGCTAGTGGTGCTGGTCAGGCGAAGCGGGGAGGCAGATGCTCCTTTTTCCAAGTGAAGAAAGTAAGGACCTGTAGGAGGCACTGGGGAGGTGAAGAGAGGAGCAGGATGATTTCTGTTTTATGAATCATCCACTCTTAGCTTGCATTATTTTGTGATTCAAGGGTTTTTAAAATAAAAAAAGTTATACCCAAATGCCTCCAATTCATAATCAGGTCTTTCCAATGATTTGTTTAGAAGTCCTTTTGCTGCACTACAAAAGTATCCATGTCCCAGATGTTATTAATTTTATAGCACTTTTTTCTCTATTGAGCAGATCCATTTTGAAGAATGAAACTTTTATAAGTAACTGAAGGAGTAATCAACATGCAGGGAGCTTGAATTTTAATGTCATCTTTAGGAGGAAGAGGGCAGTGAACTTGGCCTGTGAATTTAGTCTTTTTTCGAATCTGAAAGCTTTGAAGAATATCTAAAATGAAGTGTCTTTTTATTGTATTTTGAATGTACCACCAAAATGTCTCTGTGTTTAAAAGTAAGAAAAAAAGTTCTGAAATTTTAAATTACGTTTTTATATGTCCTAGACTTCAGGGAACATTGTGGAGCTCCTACGTCAGGCTGTGCTATTGGCTGAGAATAAGATTCCCTCACTTGTTATTTTGACCTCAGTTAAAGCCTGTAGCTTTTTGTTAATATATAAAATAAAATTACATCTTGTTGTTTTACTCTTCTACCATAAGTACTAATGACTGTATGAGGTACTGATACTATAAACGTTCAATTATTATTGTTATTTATGTCATACTGGGAATTGAACTCAGGGCCATACTACCTCCGAGCTACATCCCCAGCCCTATTTTATGTTTTATTTTGAAACAGAGTCTTGCTAGGTTGCTGAGAGCCTCACTGCATTGCTGAGGCTGATCTTAAACTTGTAATCCTTCTCTCTCAGCTTCTCAAGTACTGGGATTACAGGTGTGTACCACCACGCCTGGCTCAATTATATTTTAAAATCACTAGTAAGGCATAGTTTTTTTGAATTGTGATGATGAAGTCACGCATCTAAATCTGTCTACAGAATAATTCAGAACTTTTATTCAACAGGATAATTGATAACATAATAAATAAAGTGCAGATCAATACCCAAACCATATTTGAGTAAGTTAAGAGCCTGGGATTTATTATAATATATTAAATTCTATTTTAGACAATTGAATTTGGACTTCTTGCTTAATCATTTATATCCTTGTTTCTACCCTTCATCTCAAACTCTTAGATGTGCTCTTCCTTTTCTCCTTCCCTTGCATAACAAATTTAACTTTACTTTAAAGTAACCATGGGTATTTTTTTACTTTGTTTCATTGGTTTGTTTCAGCTTTTCCCTCAAATATTAGATACTGTCATGTAGAAAATAATTTTTTGAACAAAAAAGCCATAGATAACAGAGCTGTTTTATGGAAAATTTCAAACTTATATACATTTTAAATATATTTTTGCCAAATCTGTGTGTATACACATTTCTCTGTATCTAATTGTAATGTGGAAATTTTTTTCAAAAATTTATAGTTACCAATTTAAAAAAATAGGCATTTATATCTACATTTGAATGTTTGTGTTTTTTATTTTCCTGTGACCTCATTTTTTAAATGTTCTTAACCAGTAGAACAAAGACTGGCTGCCCCAAATTAAGTCAACAGTGTAGGGGTGGATGAGAGAACTCCCTATAAACTCTACAGTGGTTAGGAAATATTGCTCCCAAAAGATCTTTTGGGAGACAGTCACCCCAGAAATGAAGAGGAGGGGAAACCAAGTGGAGCCAGAGCTGGCGCCCAGGGAACCAGCTTGAAAGACTGGGTAGCTGGGAGATGTCCAGATGCATTTTGTTACAGTTGCTGTGAATGCTGTTTACCGTGGCCTTAGGATGCTCTTCAGTTTGTGTCAGTGTTAGACTCAGTTGCAGTTAATCCATCGTGCTGTACAGGAAGACAGAGGCCGCGCGGCTCTGCTGAGATGCGCTTCTTGGCTGTTTTGGCGGCGCGTGGCTTTGCCCCCTGCTTCACTCACAGCCTGATCCGTGCGTGTCAGTGCTGCCGTCCAGCCTCGCTTGTCTTGTGTGGTAAAGCATCATCGATGACTTCATAGGAAAATAGAGTTATTTCCATTGTTGACCTCTGCTCTCCCTCAGCAAGCATTTTCTAGAACTTAAAATGTCTAATTTTTCTCTGCAGATATGGGAAATTTCATTGACACAGATCAGAGGAAAACTGTTTCTCAAGGACATGCAGCCGTTCTCAACTTAATGCCCATCACTAGCTGCCCCAGACCTCAAGTGACTTGGTTTAGAGAAGGCCACAAGATTATTCCAAGCAACAGAATGTAAGTTGCTCAAAACATTAAAGTTTCAGATGCCATTAATTAAACTTGCTGGCACCATTTGCATAGTAAGTGAACCAATTAAGTTTACCAATGATTGGAAACTCTGAACCTAGCTCAGAGTTCTACCTCTGTCCTTAATAAACACCTATTTTGAAATTGGTTTGGTTATTTTTCTTTTTACTTTTTGGTGCATTATAATTATACATCATAATGAGGTTCAGAGTAACAGAAACATACATACACATGGCACTCACTGTGTTTCCCTCTGGGTCCCTCCCTGAAACCCCTATAGATAATGTTTACACTGATACAGTTTACTTCATATATTAATAAAGGGTTGTTTGAACTGTTTCCATCATCAGCTCTCTCCTTTCTCCTCCTGATCTCCCTCCCCAAACCCCCTTCTCCATTCTACTAGTGTCTCTCATTTGTGTGAAATTCTCTTTGTTTTCCTGTATCTCTCTAGCTTCCACATATGAGTGAAAACATATGACCCTTGACATTCTGAGACTGGCTAATCTCACGTAGCATAATATTCTCGAGCTTCATCCATTTTCTTGCAAATGACTTGGGTTCTTGTGTATATATACCATAATTTCATAATCCATTCGTCTGCTGACAGACACTTAGGCTGGTTGCATAGTTTGACTGTTGTGAATTGTGCTGCTATAAACATGGGAATGCATGTATCCCTATAGTAATCTGATTTTAAGCAGTTTAAATAAACGGCCATGTAATGTTACTCTTCATTGCTACACACCCAGAACCTAAGGCACCCTTACGTACTTTTTGTGGTTTCTTCTTTTGGTTTGTGAATGCACTTTTTAAGATGTCATTGTCATCCCTGAATTGTGTCTAGCACTAAGTACTGATTTAATGAGGGCTGGTATTTACTTATACAGCTGTGAGTCCCCCCCTTCTTTTTATTGAGCCATGTTTAATACTACTTTCTCTGACGATAAAACAGTAATTACTGCTTATTTCTCTTTATCCTTTTATCCTACCATGACAGTTTTATTTCCCTTCGTCTAATTAGTGGTTCGCCCATCTATTGCAGAATAGTTGCTTTGTGATTAGTTAAGCATTATTTCAAGGTGTTCTTGCCTATCCCACATTCAAGATATTTATCTAATGCCAGACAGGTTTTCTTCATTTGGAGCTTTAAGTAATTAAAAAGAACATTTGGTATATATTTCATAACTAAGCATTTTGCAATCTAATTTAAAGACAATATTCCAAATATAAAGGTTTCAAGGATGAAAATCTCCAAAAGAATCATGAACTGCTATAAGCTTAGGGTAAAAGTCAAATATTTCTCCTGCAAAGTATTTGTACACGCAGATAAAAATTCATGATAGGAAAAAGCTTTTGTTGTGTTTTGTTTTTCAAAAAGGATATTTCTAAGACAATTTGCTGAATAAGTTTGAAATGAAATTATGAAAGTAACTGTGGGGAATAAACCTTCTTTCTCCCCTACTTGAGCATCCATGGACACTCTCTCTAGCCAAGTTTTGTCATATGTCCACCAAATCATCTGAACCATGCTCGGACTCAGACTATTTATTTATTTATTTATTTTTGGTACTAGGGATTGAACCTAGGGGCATTCTACCTCCCAACTACACCCTCAGCCTTTTTAATTTTGAAACAAGGTCTTACTAAGTTGCTGAGAGTCTCGCTAAGTTGCCAAGGCTGGGTTCAAACCTGTGATCCTCCTGTCTTAGCCTCCCAAGTACTGAGATAACAGGTGTGCACCACCATGCCTGGATTGAACCTAGACTATTCTTAAGCCTATTTAGAAAAAGTTTCATTTTGGTTATTAAAAACAGGAAAAAGTTGAAATATATGTGAAAGGTATATTTCAAAATTCTAGTAGAAATACCAGTTAACTTAGAAAATGGGATAACTGCTATTCTTTTTTTTTATTGTATTAAGTTACTTAGATGCCAACCTTTATATTGATTATGATCATAAAAGATGTCTCTTGAGTTTGGGTGAAACAAAAATGAAGGATCAATATCTCATTGCCTTAGGAAATTGTTAGGCTGAGCAAAAGGCAGCTAAGATACGGTTTTATGTAATTGTCTTGGAAGGTTCCAGGATTTAGCACCATATTGCAGGTGAAGGAAAGATAGATTCTGGGGGGAAATTGGTACCAGGGATGGGGAGGTAGATCTAGGCTTCTTCTCAAGTACTGGAGCTCTTAATTAATATTAATGACAGCAAAATCATGGTGAAAGGATTCTTTAAACTTGGTAGCAAGTAAGTATATATTAACTCATTTGTTAAATTGTGGTCTAGCTATGTTCATGAGACCACATTTATTCAGGTATAAAAGAGTAAATGATGAAATAACTCTTAATTTCATAAGCTTTTTTAAATTTGCAGATTCATACTAAAAACTGATTCCTAATGAGCTAATAAAGTAAAGACACTATTAGGGCTTTAACTTAGTGTCCCATCAAACAAATGGTCTGCTTACAACTGTGAAGCTCTTGAATATCTCCAATCTCAGTAAGATAATGTGATATATACCTTTTTTTTATAAAAAAGATGAGATGAGGCTGATTATGGGTATTTACACTTCTGCAAGGCCCTTTAGTTTCTATTTTCCACCTCATCATCACCCCACATTTATTAAGTACCTGCTGTGCAAGATATCATAAATCAGTATGTGCATGGTTTTCTCCAAAAGTTTATACATTATACAAAGATCTATTGCTTTCCACTTCTAAGGAAGTTCCTCTTTTGACCAAGGATGGAAGGGCATTTCAGCATTTCTCCTACCCAGAGGGTTGGCAGGCAAATTCAGATGGCATTAGATCTGTTCTGCACCACCAGAGGTGCCTTTTAAATCTGAAACATTTTGGTCCAAAGTGCGTCACATATATGGAAACATTGCATCTGCTTTTACCCCTTCTGTGAGTTCCCTAACACACCAGGAGAGAGAGGGACCTTTGTCATGGCAAAGGAACCTCATTTCACTCCTCGTTTGTTAAGAGTAGCTCATGACCTTTGAAGGTGAGCTTTAGGCTTACAAGTAAATTATCTGTTTTTTTCATTTTCAAGAGAAACAGAAAGCCTAATGTTTCCCAACTAAAAAAAATTAAATAGCTTATTAATAATCTTAGCGGTTATTATTTATTGAATGCCTACTTGAAACATATCTAATCCTCAAAATTGGCTTCTGAGACAAGTATAATTAGTTCTCCTTCCAACTATCAGAACTGAAGATGAGAGATGCTAATTTACCTAAGGGCCCGTAGCTGACAAATGGCAGAGCTAGGATTCAAACCCCAGTCTGCTGGACTCTTCTTCTGTATCAGGCTAATTCTTCCTTGCACTTTATTTGCTGAACTTTCTTCATGCTTTTGATAATCCTTCCATATATCACATTAGTCTTTTCACACCTCTGTTTAGAAAAGTAGCTTTCAATTTGAAATAATGCTGGTTAGCATGGGTTTGGGTAGCGTCAGTCAGATATTGATATATTTTGAAAGTAGAATCAATAAGATTTCCTTCTGGGATGGATGTAGAAAAGAGAAAGAGAGAGAGAGAGAGAGAAGCCATGGATATCTGGCCTGGTCAACTGATAGGGTGGAGTTACCATTCGGGAAATGGAGAGCCATTTTTGGAAGAAGCAAGTTTGGATACCTATGTGTGGTGGTTGGTGTTTGTGTCTACGATTTCTTTTGGACATTTTTTTTAGATTGTATTTATTTATTTATTTTTATTTTATTTTATTTTATTTTTTATGTTTTTATTGGTGCATTGTAGTCTCACATCACAATGAGTATCAGTTTGGTGTTAACATACATGCACACAGCTCCTGGTGTCCCTCCCCCTGCCTCCCTCCCCCACATGTAGCACTGAGAATGATGTTGGTATAATCTCATATATACACATTGTTTATGACAGTAATTCCATAGATTCACTACTTTCTTCCCCTTCCCTTTCCCTTGTACCCCTTCCCTTGCACCACGGAGGGTTCTCCGTTGTCATTGGAGTCCCTTTTGTGTCCCCACTACTCCCTAAGTTGCGCATACTAATGAAAACATATGTCTCCTCTTTTTTTGTGATTGGCTAACCTCACTAAAAATAATGTTCTCCAGATCTTTCCATTTTCTTGCAAATGCTGTTATTTTGTTCTTCTTTATTGCTGAGTAGAATTCCATTGTATGTATTTCCCATAATTTTGTAATCCATTCATCTGTTGATGGACATCTAGGTTGGTTCCATAATTTGGCCACTGTGAATTGTGCTGCTATGAACATGGGTGTGCATATATTACTGTTGTTTTCTAGTTTCAATCCCTTTGGTATGATACCCAATAGTGGTATAGCTGGATCATATGGTGGATCCATTCCCAGTTTTCTGAGGAATCTCCACACTGATCTCCACAGTGGTTGAACTAGTTTGCAATCCCACCAACAATGTAGAAGAGTCTCGATTTCCCCACATCCTCGCCAACATTTGTTGTTGTTTGACTTCTTAATGCTTGCCATTCTAATTGGGGTTAGATGAAATCTTAGAGTAGTTTTGATTTGCATCTCCCTGATTGCTAATGATATTGAACATTTTTTCATGTATCTATTGGCCATTTGTATCTCTTCTTTCGTGAAGTGTCTATTCATTTCAGTTGCCCACTTCTTGATCGGATTGTTTGTTTTCTTAGTGTAAAGTCTTTTAAGTTCTTTGTATATTCTAGATATTAGCCCTCTGTCAGAGGGATAGCTTGCAAAGATCTTTTCCCATTCCGTAGGCTTTCTCTTTAAGTTCTTGATGGTTTCCTTTGATGAGCAGAAGCTTTGTAGTTTAATGCTATCCCACTTATTAATTCTTGTTTTAATTTCCTGTGCTTTGGAGGTCTTGTTGAGGAAGTTTCTACCTGTGCCTATATGATGGAGTGTTGGACCTATGGCTTCTTCTAATAATTTCACAGTCTCTGGTCTAACTTC
>PVJS01052468.1:0-13605 GCA_004027185.1 Glis glis
TGGAGCTCAGCGGTAGAATTCCCCTGGGTTCGATCCCCAGTAGTGCAAAAAAAAAAAAAGACCCTGTTTCAAAATAAAGAATAAAAAATAGGGCTGGGGTACAGCTCAGAGGTAGAATGCCCCTGGGTTCAATCCCTGGTACCGCCAAAAAATAAATAAATAAATAAATAAATAAATAAAAACAATAAAGAAAGCCGGGCGTGGTGGCGCATGCTTGTAATCCCAGTACTTGGGAGGCTGAGACCAGAGGATCTGGTTTCGCGGCCAGCCTCAGCTACTTAGTGAGGCCTCTGCAACTTAGTGAGACCCTGTTTCAAAATAAAGAATAAAAAATTGGACTGGGGGTGTAGCTTGGAGGTAGAATGTCCCTGGGTTCAATCCCAGGTACCGCAAAAAAATAAAAAAATAAATAAAAAATAAAGAATAAAAAACAGGGCTGGGGGTGTAGCTCAGAGGTAGAATGCCCCTAGGTTCAATCCCCAATACTGAAAAAAGAAAAAGGATGGTCAAGCTTTCATTTTAATATCTTCCCTCAGGTTTCGCACCTCTGTCAGTAGACCTTGTTGGTCATGCCCAGAGGATCAGGCTTAGCCAGCCTAAGGGTTTTATGATTTTTGTGTGTGTGGTACTGGGGATTGAACCCAGAGGCATTCTACTTCCGAGCTACACCCCCAGCCCTATTTTATTTTTATTTTGAAACAGGGTCTCTAGGTTGATGAGAGTCTCACTATTTGCAAAGGCTGTCCTTGAACCTGCGATCCTCCTGTCTTAGCCCCCCAAATACTGGAATTACAGGCGTGTGCCTCCATGCCCGGCTGGTTTTATGATTTTACAGTTGAAAGCATCCTGACTTTTAGGCCATTGAGGAAAGGCCACCTTGAAGGGTGTGTGGCACTTGGAGATGGTAATATAAACATGTGTTTTGCTGGGCGTGGTGGCGCACACTTGTAATCCCAGTACTTGGGAGGCTAAGACAGGAGGATCGCAGGTTCAGGGCCAGCCTCAGCTACTTAGTGAGGCCCTCTGCAACTTAGTGAGACCCTGTTTCAAAATAAGAAGTAAAATAGGGCTGGGGGTGTAGCTTGGAGGTAGAATGCCCCTGGGTTCAACTCCCAGCACCAAAATAAATAAGTAAATAAATAAATAAGTAAATAAACATGTGCTTGGCTTTTGCAGGCCTAAGAGTGGAAGGAAGTCGGGATCCTCCTCCTCCACCTCCTCAGGAACCCCTGCATCTCAGCTTTATCCACAGTCTCGGGGGCTGGTTCCCAAGTAAAGCTCGTGCCTCCTCTCCCAGGGCGTGAACAACAGCATTGCCTTCTGAGAGAAGAGAGGAGCACAAAGCTGCAGAGAGGACTTGAGCGCAAACTCAGAACCCTTCCCTTGAGGAGAAGTGATGGCCTCTTTGCAGATTAACCAACTTAATCTGACCGAATGTGCTGGTCCTAATCTGGCACTCAGCTCCTCTGGGAAACATCCTTTAATTAGCATCTCAGAAATGCATGAGTGAGGTAAAGTACGATTGTCCAAGTGGACAGCAAGAGAATAACCATGACCTTGCTTCCCTTTTCCCTTGCCTTCTCCCCTTATGCTCTCCCATCCTCTCCCCTCTCCTTTTCTAGCCTGTTCTTCACACTGGGCTCCCTTCTTGCTGAACAATAGGGCAGAGTCAGGGATCCTCTTAGCAGGACCATGTCTTTGGAGCCTCATGATAAAATGACAACGAGGTTGAAAAGTGACAGTCCGAGAACTTGAATAGGTGCCTGTTCTTGTAGGAAGAAACAAGAAATCTCATTTGGATCCAAGCCCCAGGAGGCCATGATCAGTGATGTTGCTTCCATGGCGCTCAGTAAGAAGTGGATCTGCCTTTGGGGTCTGCTGAATGAGGAAGTCTCTTCCAGTTTCTGCTCCTGAAGGATTCAATGTCAGAAGCAATAGAAATAACATTCTCTGTGCCTCCTTGGAGAGTTTAGGGAAACAGCTTTAAAACCTCAAAACCGTGGCCATCCTGTCAAAGACCTAAGTCTATAAGCTGGTGCCATGTCCATCCACTGTGTCACTTTACGCTTCATTTGTCACCATCTTTCCCCCTGCATGCATCCTCTGAACGTCCTTGCGTAGGCCTGGCCTCTGCCTCCAGAGTGCGCTCCACACTGGGCCTGTTTCATGGGAGAAGGGAGGTTGGCTCTGCCTTCTTTGATGAAACTAGAGTTGGGGAAAGGCAACATATAGTGGCACTTTCAAATTCCCCATTTTGTTCCATAGTGCCAGAGAGAGCAGAAAAGTAACTAGACAGACACAGAGATGGAGACTTGAGACTCAGAACGGTGGGAAGGGAAGACATACAGATGGAAACAGGAATCCCCCTGCCTTCAGCAGAGAAATCACCGAATCCCAGAACAGTGGCTGCCCTAGGCGAGGTTGAGATGCTGGCGAGGAGTGGCTGTGTGATTGAATAGGCCTGATGAGAGTGTTCAGAATTTCTGTTTACATAGACTGGTTTGGTTTGTAAGTTTTAGTTCTGCCTATTATTGAGGTTCAAAGTTTTGTTTTATGTTGGTCATTATGTGAATGTTACTCATTTCCCCCCAAGAGGAGCTTATGTGTGTGTGGGTGTGTAAGCACAGTGGTGCCTGTGCCCTGTGAGTGTGTCCATGTAAGTCTGTAAGAGACAGAGACCAAGGACTTGCCCAATGTTAGAAATACACTAATGTGCAGTTGTTGCCTTCTGTCTGTATTTAAGGCCCATTGAATGACTAATCTAGGCTGGAAGCCCTCCCATGTGGATGTCTGAGTCCGCGAGCCAAGCCTGAGGGGACAGTATGAGTCCCCAGGTCTGCCACACTGGAGCACCTTGCTGGCATGGTGCCTCAGGAAGATGGCGACTCAGGTGGGCCTTGAGTTATCTTTTAACTCAGCTGCTCAGTTCCCAGGGCATATTTCTGGATCAGAACCCATGGGAAAGAGGAGGTACCAAGTGCAATGTCTCAACATTCTGCAAAATGGAGATCTGTCACCCACAGCTCATCTCCCTTTTAGTAACTGTTCTTTTTTAACCCAGAGCCCAATTCAGCAGTTCCCAGAGTATAATGGAGCCTTCCCTCATCTTTTCTTGGAATCATACCCAGCTTCTTTCCTATTTACTAAGAACTGACTGTTTGAATAGGAACCAAATGGTGAGGTATGTAGCTAGGCTATCTGCTGGTGACACATCTCTCTCACCACAGTTCCTTGAAGCTAGTCTCCATTCTGTAGGATGAAAATGTCTACATAGCAAATCTGAGAATTGAAAAGCGCATATAACGATATACCTTAATACTGATGTTTCAAGGTGGCCATTATGACCACAGGTGGTTAAGTGACACACAGACCTTTTCCAAGAAGGCAAAAGAAGGAAGCCAGACTGGCAGGCATGATTGCTGGCACTCAGCTGTGTCCACGTGGAAGCCAGGGGAAAGGACACCCACGTGGAGATGACGCTGTCCCTTTCTAAGCAGTCTCTGGTGCTTTTCTCCTCTCAGAATGGAGCCAATAAATATTTCAGTAGAGCAAATGGCAACATGTCTTGCTGCCACCAGAATGCTGCTGCTTTGGGTTCTGAATTGAGCCAATTTTGTAGAGGACATACCAAGCCCACTGAAGGACCAAGTTTTCATGTCTGTAGTCATGCTAGAATGTTCCAGGACAGTGGAGGGCCTTCATGCCAGCAGCAGCTAGTGAAGTGTGAAAGCGAGCCTAACAGGACCTAAGAAGACCATCTGGGAGAAGGAGTTTGAGACTGCACGCAACCCTCGTCAGACTCCTTTTTGCTCTGATCAGTAGAATGTATCTGGTTTCATTATTTTCAAGTCACACATCTCCCAGACCCCTGGATTCAGAACCCAAGGCTACAAATCATAGGCATGAAGCACTTTCTTAAGACTCTGACCTAATGTTGAATTGTTCCCCGTCTGATGCCTGCATGCTGCTTGAATTGCTCCACCCACACCTCCGTGACCAAGGGCGCCAGAGTGTTCCGTAGCTCAGGCATGGGCCGCTTTCTACTTTTTTCATCGGACTTTTAAGTCCTCCTTTACTGAATGCAGACTCGTTGCCAGGTGTCTGAGAAGTGTCGATTCCCTTTCAATGCAAGGTGTCAGTCAGTCCTGCCTCACACTTCCCACTTGAAGTTGAGGTGGGATGTGCACACACCTTGGATCATCCAACATCATCAGTGGACAAAATCAGGGCTATTAATGTACTCTAAAAGCCATACTGAGATGCCCAGAGGGAGCTAGGTAAGGATAGTGGGCCTGGCAATTGTCTATCATACAAGGCTTTATCTTGTACTGTTCAGAAATCTGGCACCTTTCTCCCTGCCCCTGACTCTTGAATGAAATGCTTTCGAGGTTATTTATGAAAGGAGCGATCCTGGGCAGGCGGAAGGCGGTGGGGCAGGCTTTATGGCTCCTTGGAGTTACTATGGATCTTGACCTTCTTTTTGGCTACCTTTAGACAAAGAATATGCCAATACTTGGGGCTCTAAGTTTTACAATCGATATTTATTTGTATCATCTCTTTGTCTAGGAATGTAAAAGTGATTCTAAACTAAGATGTGTAATAAAAATCAGATTTATTGTACCTACAAAAAGGTGTCCTTGTAAATGAATGCTTTTGAAATGACATGCCTATAGCTGACACAATGCCATTTTCTTTAAACATTTTAATTGTTTAATAATTAAAGCAGGGTGGGAGTAGAAAATGAAGACTGAGTTGCAATGCCAGCATTTAAAATATAGTAACAGCCAGGCATGGTGGCGTATGTATGTAAACGCACGCATGTAATCCCAGTACTTGGAGGCTGAGATAGGAGGATCACAGGTTCGAGGACAACCTCAGCAAATAGTGAGACTTTCATCAACCTAGCGAGACCCTGTTTCAAAAATAAAAATAAGTCAGGCATGGTAGCACATGCTTATAATCCCATTACTTGGGAGGCTGAGACAGGAGGATCGCAGGTTCACAGCCAGCCTCAGCAACTTGTGAGGCCCTCCTCAACTTAGTGAGACCCTGCTTCAAAATAAAGAATGAAATAGGACTGGGGGTATAGCTCGGAGGTAAAATGCCCCTGGGTTCGATCCCCAGCACCACAAAAAAAAATAATAAATAAATATAAAATAGGGCTGGGGTGTAGCTCAGAGGTAGAATGCCCCTGAGTTCAATCCCTAGTGCCACAATAAATAAATAAATAAATAAATAAATAAATAATGGGAGACTGAGACAGGAGGATCACAGGTTCCCAGCCAGCCTCGGCAAGTTAGCAAGACCCTGTTTCAAAATAAAATAGGGCTGGGGGTAGAGCTCAGAGGTAGAATGCCCCTGGGTTCAGCCTCCAATACCAAAATAAATAAAGTAAGCAAGCAAGTAACAAGGAAAAGGAACATTCAATGAAGACAGACAAGGCTGGGGGTTAACTTGGGGTAAGTCACTTGTCTAGCCTAGCATGCACATGGTCCTGGGTTCAATCCCCAATACTGCAAAGAAAAAGAAAGAAGGAAGGAGAGAAACAGTAACAGATAAGTGCTTTTCAAAATTTTCCATGGAGAAAAAAAAATTTCCATGGAGGTTCCTGATATAGTCAGGTGTGGACAACAGGAAAGAAATTACTTTTCACTGTTGTAATTTATTTTTTAAATATCTTTTTTTTTTTCGGTAGTACTGGGGAAGGAACCCATGGGCTTTCTACCTCCAGATCTATTTTATTTTTTATTTGGAAACAGGGTCTCGCTAAGTTGCTGAGAGCCTCAATAAGTGGCTGAGGCTGGCTTTGAATCTGTGATCCTCTTGTCTTAGCTTCCCAAGTACTGGGATTACAAGCATGTGCAATCATGCCCAGTTAAAATTTCTTTTTTTTTTTGGCAGTACCGGGAATTGAACCCAGGGGCATTCTACCTCCGAGCTACACCCCCAGCCCTATTTTTTATACTTTATTTTGAAACCGGGTCTCACAAAGTTACGGAGGGCCTCACTAAGTAGCTGAGGCTGGCTGCGAACCCGGATCCTCCGGTCTCAGCCTCCCAAGTACTTAAAATTTCTTTAAATTTATTATACATTATACTTTAAAAATATGTCTTGGCTAGGTGTGGTGGAACATGCCTGTAATTCCAGTACATCGTAAGCTGAGATAGGTGTATTACAACTTTGAGGACAGCCTCAGCATGTAGTGAGACTTTCATCAACCTAGTGAGACCCTGTTTCAAAATAAAAAAAAAAAATAGGGCTGGGCGTTGGTGGTGCACCTTGTAATCCCAGTACTTGGGAGACTGACACAGGAGGATCCGGGTTTGTGGCTAGCCTCAGCTACTTAGTGAGACCCTGTTTCAAAATAAAGAATAAAAAATAGGGCTGGGGGTGTAGCTTGGAGGTAGAATGCCCCTGGGTTCAATCTCTAGTACTGCAAATAAATAAATAAATAATAAACAAATAAATAAATAAATAATAAAATAGAGCCAGGTATGGTGGTGCACACTTGTAATTCCAGTATTTGGGAGGCTGAGACTGGAGGATCGCAGGTTCATGGCCAGCCTCAGCTACTTAGTGAGGCCCTGTTTCAAAATAAAGAATAAAAAAGAGCCGGGCGTGGTGGCGCACGCTTGTAATCCCAGTACTTGGGAGGCGGAGACCGGAGGATCCGGGTTCACGGCCAGCCTCAGCTACTTAGTGAGGCCCTCTGCAACTTCATGAGACCTGGTTTCAAAATAAAGGATAAAAAATAGGGCTGGGGGAGTAGCTCGGAGGTAGAATGCCCCTGGGTTCAATCCCCAGTACCACAAAATTTTTTTTAAAAATTTAAAAAATAATATAGAGCTGGGGGTGTAGCTCAGAGGTACAGTTCCCCTGGATTCTGTTCCCAGTACCCCCCTCCCCACACACACAGTATCGTGTCTTTGTTTTGCATGTGTGGTACTGAGGGTTAAACCCAGGAGCATTCTACCTCCAAGCTACACCCCCAGCCCTTTTTATTTTTTATTTTGAAACAGGGTCTCGCTAAGCTGCTGAGCTCTATGATTATGAGGAATTTAATTTACCTCCCTGTACTTTGGGGTTCTTATCTGTCAAACGGGGTAATAATCCCTACCTTGCAGGGCCAGTGAGGATTAGACACAATTTAAAGCAACAAGTATGGTGCGTGCACTAGAGCAGACATTAAAAAGTGTGGTTTTGAGTCAGGTATGGTGGCGCATGCTTGTAATCCCAGTACTTGGGAGGCTGAGACAGGAGGATCACAGGTTTGCGGCCAGCCTCAGCTACTTAGTGAGGCCCTCGGCAAATTAGTGAGACCCTGTTTCAAAATAAAGAATAAAAAATAGGGTTGGGGGTCTAGCTTGGAGGTAGAATGACCTTGGGTTCAATTCCCAGTACCGCAAAAATAATAATAATAATTTGCCGGGTATGGTGGCACAGGCCTGTAATCCTAGCACTTGGGAGGCTGAGACAGGAGAACTGCAGGTTTGAAGACAGCCTCAGCAACATAGCAAGACTCTCAGCAACCTAGTGAGACTCTGTTTCCAAATAAAAAAATTAAGACACAAAATAAAATAAAAAAGGTCTGGGGGTGTAGCTCAGAGGTAGAACGCCCCTGGGTTCAATCCCCAGTTCCACTAAATAAATAGCCAGGCGTGGTGGCGCACGCTTGTAATTCCACTACTTGGGAGGCTGAGACAGGAGGATCTCAGGTTCACAGCCAGCCTCCACAACTTAGTGAGACCCTGTTTCATAAGAATAAAATAGGGCTGGGGGTGTAGCTCAGAGGGAGAACACCCCTGGGTTCCATCCCCAGGATAGATTCATATATATAGTTTCTGGGTTATCCCTAGTTCCATCCCCAGTGTATGTATGTATATATAGTCAGAATTCTTGGTTTGGCCAGGGGATAATTCATCAGGCGAGATTCAGGACAGGACATCTGGGCAACTTGGAAATTCCCGCCATTCAATTTTGTTTTCGCCTTCTGGATTATCATATAAAAATTTTTTGAGAAGCCGGGCGTGGTGGCGCACGCTTGTAATCCCAATACTTTGGGAGGCAGAGACCGGAGGATCCGGGTTCACGGCCAGCCTCAGCTCTCTCTCTCTCTCTCTCTCTCTTTCTCTCTCCTTAGCAAGGCCCTCCACAACTTCGTGAGACCCGGTTTCAAAATAAAGTATAAAAAAATAGGGCCGGGGGTGTAGCGTGGAGGTAGAACGCCTCTGGGTTCAATCCCTGGTACCGCAAAAAAAAAAAAAATTTTTTTTTTTTTTGAGAAACCATTTAGTCTTGGAAACTATTTTGAACCTCAAACTGGTAATTTAATCTTGGGGTCTTCAGATTTTGGCAGACCGTCTTGGACTAGAGCTGTCATCTGATAAAAGTTTACCCCAAGAATCTATCTCCAGGGACCATGTGGTGGTCACATCTGCCAACTGGGTTGGCAGTGGCATTTGTCAAAGACGTAACTGCAGCTCTTGCAGCTGCTCCTGTTTTGTCCTCTGTTTCTATCACTGGTCTTGTGATTAACTGGTCCCCAGGTGCTTCAGTTAGGCCAGCCAACTGGGGACTTGCTGTTGGGTGGGAGTGGCAGAGGGAGAGCTCATCTCTGGGGACTGCGCAGTCCACAGGCACTTGTCAGTCACCTGTGGTGGGCCAGGAGTCTTTTTTTTTTTTTGGCACTGGGGATTGAACCCAGGGGCATTCTACCTCCGAGCTCCACCCCCAGCCCTATTTTATTTCTTTATTTGGAAACAGGGTCTCACTAAGTTGCAGAGGGCCTCACTAAGTAGCTGAGGCTGGCGGTGAACACGGTTCCTCCAGTCTCAGCCTCCCAAGTACTGGGATTACAAGCGTGCGCCACCACACCCGGCTGGGCCAGAGGTCTTGTTCTCACACTGGACACAGGGAGAGAAGTAAAATGTACTATGGCCTTTTTTTTGGGGGGGTACTGGGGATTGAACCCAGGGGCTTTCTACCTCTAAGCCAGACCCCAGCCCTATTTTATATTTTGAAACAGGGTCTCACTAAGTTGTGGAGGGCCTCACTAAGTTGCTGAGGATTTCCTCAAACCTGCAATCCTCCTGTCTCAGCCTCCCAAGTACTGGAATTCCAGCCGTGTGGCACCACTTCCAACTGTAGTATGGCCTTTCTGAGAGGGAAGACCAACTCCTACTCATCCATCAGGTACCAGTTTAATGTCACCTTCTCAGAGAGGCCTTCCCACCTCCTCAGAGAAGCCTTCCCCAGCCATCTGTTTTGGTTTTCTCCCATCTCCACCTGCCTGTACAGTATCTCATCATGTTTTGTTTCCTTCTTTGCCCTTTTCCCAACTTGGACATATTTCTTTGCCACATTCCCTGAGGACATGATCTGTTGTCCTCTCTCAACCTGCCATATAAGTGAGTTGGTGGTTGGATAGGCGCTGACATCTGAAGCTCAGAACAGTGTCTGTCAGAGGAAGGGGCTATATTCCAGGAGAGGTGGAGGAGAGATTTGCAGAGGAGGTGAGGAGTAGGTTTCCCACTGGGGAAGGAGGGAAGATGCCAGACCAAGGGAACCACATGAACAAGTGCAGAGTGTCCCTGGTGATTGGGGGAACCTGTGCAGCCTGGAGTGATGGAGTGGAGAGCGGAGTATGGAGCTGAGAACACATCCCATAGGTAGAGACAGAACCTTGAGGCTTTTGTGTGTATGGGAGTGAAGCACAGCCCTGTTTACATTCCAGCATCTTCTAAGCAAGCCTCCAATGCTATTATTTCCATTTGAGATAACAGAAAGAAGTTTCACTAGGTGTCTGATTTAAGTTGGCCTGCTGTTCACACAGGTTTTCTGGGCTTAGTTGGTAAATTCTATTCTGCTAGGAGCTTTCTTGCATACAGTGTACTACCTGAGGAATTCCAAGGAGCACTTCAACTTGACTCTAAGGTCTTGGTTCCTAGGAACTGGGCCAGACATTTTCAGGGCAGTGGGCTGGAAGATGGCCCTTTGCTGTATTCAGGAGCAGAGAAATTAAATGTGGGGATTGAATCCAGGGGCGTTCTACCTGCAAGCTATACCCCTAGTCGGATTTTCTTATTTTGGAACAGGGTCTCACTAAGTTGCTGAGGCTGGCCTTAAACCTGCAATCCTCCTGTCTCAGCCTCCCAAGTACTAGGATTACAGGTGTGCATCACCACACCCGGCAGAGAAATTAAACTTCTGCCATTGATTTTGAAATTTATCTTCCTTGTTGGGGCAAACAAAAGATTTCCGTAGCTGGGCTTGGTGGCGCATGCCTGTATCCCAGTACTTGGGAGGCTGAGACAGGAGGATCACAGGTTCGAGACCAGCCTCTGCAACCTCGTGAGGCTTACATCAATTTAATGAGACCCTGTTTCCAAATAAAAAATAAAATAGGGCTGGGGTGTAGCTAAGAGGGAGAATGCCCCTTTGTTCAATCCCCAGCACCACCACCTCCACAACAAAAAAGGTTTTCATAAGCTGTTCATACTGTGTGTCCTGGGCTACAGCCGTGCACCCAGCCCTTAATGGTATAAAGAATTCTCACCATTCACAAATAAGAAAATTCGGCCGGGAGTGGTGGTGCACACTTGTAATCCCAGTACTTGGGAGGCTGAGACCAGAGGATCACAGGTTCACGGCCAGCCTTAGCTACTTAGTGAGGCCCTCTGCAACTTAGTGAGACCCTGTTTCAAAATAAAGAATAAAAAATAGGGCTGAGGGTGTAGCTCAGAGGTAGAATGCCCCTGGTTCAATCCCCAGTACCGCAATAAAATAAAATAAAAATAAAACAAAATAAAGAATGAAAAATAGGGCTGGGGGTGTAGCTCAGAGGGAGAATGCCCCTGGGTTCAATCCTCAGTACCATACAAAAAAAGACACGTATATATGGGATAAAGCTGTAGCACAGTAGTTAGAGCATGTGCTTAGCATGCAAAAGGCCTCATGTGTTTGGATTCAATCCCAACACATCCAAAAACAAAAAACATAAATAAAAAATCATACATATAAAGCAGTGGTGGCATGTGGCGAATTCCCTATACATGGTAGCAATAGGATTATTACGTGAAGACACTGTATGAAGGGAGACTGCACTGCACAGGGGTGGGTCTCAAGGTCACCATGCCAGCCTGTTGCCCTCCCTTAAGCCTTACCTCATTTCTGCTCAATTAAACTGCACTTTGCCTGCAATACCCTTTCCTGTTGCCTGCTTGACATCTTTGATGCTCACAGTGTAGAGCTTCCTTCTCTCCTCCCTTCAGCTGGCATTTATGCATGTTAATTTGTGACAGGATTCTGCTGGGTACTGATGCTGTTGAGCTGCACAGCCCAGGAGTATGGTCAGGAGCATGCACGGAGAGCCCCAGGGCACTCTTGGAACCTCTTGGCCAGGTTCATGAGAGCTAGACTCTACAGGATGCTGGCTGCTGAGTTTTGGGTTTATTCTGACAGAGGAGAGCCTGAAGGTTTCTGAATTGGGTGAAAAAGTTGGAAGATAAGCCAGGAGTGGTGGCACACGCTTGTAATCCTAGTACTTGGGAAGCTGAGACAGGAGGATCGCAGGTTCAATGACAGCCTCAGCAATTTAGTGCAGCTCTCAACAACCTAGTGAGATCCTGTTTCCAAATGAGAAATAAAATCAGTCTGGGGATGTAGCTTGGAGATAGAATGCCTCTGGGTTCAATTCCTGGTACCAAAAGAAAAGAAGTTGGAAGATAAGCTAAGACTTCACAACATTCTTGTTTCAATACTACATGGTAAAAAGAAACAAATACAGCCAGACATGGTGGCGCATGCTTTGTAATTCCAGTACTTGGGAGGCTGAGATAGGAGGATGGCAGGTTTGCAGCCAGCCTCAGCTACGTAGTGAGGCCCTCCACAATTTAGTGAGACCTTGTTTCAAAATAAAGAATTAAGGCTGGGCGTGGTGGCGCACACTTGTAATCCCAGTACTTGGGAGGCTGAGACAGGAGGATCTGGGTTTGCGGCAAGCCTCAGCTACTCAGTGAGGCCCTCCACAACTTAGTGAGACCCTGTTTCAAAATAAAGAATAAAAAATAGGGCTGGGGGTGTAGCTCGGAGGTAGAATGCCCCCGAGTTCAATCCCCAGTACAGCAAAAAATAAATAAAAAAATAAAGAATTAAAAATAGGGCTGGGTTTAGCTTGTAGGTAGAATGCCCCCGAGTTCAATCCCCAGTACCGCAAAAAAAAAAAAAAGAAACAAATACATAGTCTCTATTTAAGAACTGCAATCAAACTGAAGAGCTGCAAGATGGAGATATAAGGATATGTCGAGAGGCAAGAGCTCAGGGCAAATATCTGAAGGTAAAGAGCATATGCTACTTAGGTCATCAGGAAAGGTGACAAAATGGAGCAGGGAGGTTTTGGAGCCAGATAAATCTGTGTTAGTACTTACTACCCACAGCAAGCTCTTGGGTTAGTTAATACTGACCCTGCAGAATTGCTGAAAAGATTAAAGAAACATTCATCATCAAGTGCCTGGCATTTCCTAGGCACACAATAGGAAGCATATATTATTAAATATTAATAGCAATATTATTAGTAGCAATGCAACATTATGGAAAGAGCTCTTGTGTCAGCCAGAACTATGCTCAAATCCTGATACAGGTGGGGCATCGTGATGCTTGACTGTAATCCCAGTACTTGGGAGGCTGAGACAGGAGGATTGCAGGTTCAAGGACAGCCTTGTCAAATAGTGAAACTCATTAACCTAGCGAGACCCTGGTTCAAAATCAAAATAAAATAGGGCTGGGGGTGTAGCTTGGAGGTAGACTGCCCAGTCCCCAGCACCACAAATAAATAATAAATAAATGAACCAGGCCGGGCGTGGTGGCGCACGCTTGTAATCCCAGTACTTTGGGAGGCAGAGACCGGAGGATCCGGGTTCGCGGCCAGCCTCAGCTCGCTCTCTCTCTCTCTCTCTCTCTCTCTCCTTAGCGAGGCCCTCCGCAACTTCGTGAGACCCGGTTTCAAAATAAAGTATAAAAAATAGGGCCGGGGGTGTAGCGCGGAGGTAGAACGCCCCTGCGTTCAATCCCCAGTACCGCAAAAAAATAAATAAATAAATAAATAAATAAATAAATGAACCAGGTATGGTGGCACATGCCTGTAATCCCAGTTCTTGGGAGGCTGAGACAGGAGGATCCCAGGTTCGAGGATAGCCTCAGCAATTTAGTGAGACCCTGTTTCAAAATAAAAAATAAAAAGGCTGGGGATATAGCTTGGAGGTATAATGCCACTGGGTTCAATCCCCAGTACCAAAAAATAAAAATAAAAGCCAGGCGTGGTGGCACACACTTGTAATCCCAGTACTTGGGAGGCTGAGACAAGAGGATCGCCTAATTCGCAGCCAGCCTCAGCAACTTGTAAGGCCCTCCACAATTTAGTGAGACCCTGTTTCAAAATAAAGAATAAAAGGCCGGGCGTGGTGGCGCACACTTGTAATCCCAGTACTTGGGAGGTGGAGACCGGAGGATCCAGGTTCGCAGCCAGCCTCCGCTACTTAGTGAGGCCCTCTGTAACTTCGTGAGACCCAGTTTCAAAATAAAGGATAAAAAATAGGGCCGGGGGTGTAG
>PVJS01052469.1:0-13609 GCA_004027185.1 Glis glis
TGGTACTAGGGATTGAACCCAGGGCCTGCTCTGCTACTGAGCTACATCCCTAGCCCATGAGGGTTATTTCAAGTGTAAAGAACAACCTTCATAAAAGCAATAGGGTGCCTCTTGCCACTAAGAACTACACCTACAAATTCACAACTTCTTGATTTTGGGAATGATACCACAACATGTACTAGTTTTTGCTCAATAAATTAATGTTGAATCCAAATGATTTTTACAACCAGCTGTCAGTATTTATTAAGCACTAGGAGCTACAGGGAGATTCTTAGAGTAGAGATCACCATCCCCCAAGGCTTACCTCGCACAAGAAAACAAAGACATCTGAAAAGATCAAAGACACAACACAAAAACTTTTTTTATGAATATGTGTGGAACTGGGGATGGAGCCCAGGGGCATTCTACCTCCGAAATACACTGCCAGCCCTTTTTATTTTATATTTTGGAACAGGGTCTCACTAGATTGCTGAGAGTCTCGCTACATTGCTGAGGCTTACCTCAAACCTGCAATCTTCGTGTCTGTTTCCAGAATACTGGGATTACAGGCATTCACCACCATACGAGCTCCAAAGCTATTTTTTTTAAATGCAAATTCACATAAGCAACTATAAAGAAAAAAAAAAGACTGAATTCATTGAAATATTTAAACCTAGATGTTATTCAGAGAAAACTTTCCCAAGAAAATTCATTAATTTGCCAAATATTTATTAAACATCTACTACATGCTAAAATTTGTTCTAGGTACTGAAAATACAGGAAAGTAAGTAGACAAGATCCTGACTTTCACAAAGTTTATATTCTAACTGAAGGAAAATTAGGAACAAAGGTTTCAAGGACAGAGCTGTAAATTAAAACACTGTTTAGAATCATTTTAGTTTCTTTACCCTGGAATACCCTGGAATAATGATGGCTAACATTTGCATTTGTTATGTGTCAAGATCTGCTAAGTGCGGTACAATTATTACCTCATGTAATCCTAATAACAAGCCTATGAAGTAGATTTTATTAAGAATAAAGAAACTAGGCAGGGTGTGGTAGCACATGCCTGTAATCCCAGTACTTGGGAGGCTGAGACAGGAGGGTCTCAGGTTAAAAAACAGCCTCAGCAACCTACTGAAGCTCTCAGAAATTTAGCAAAAACTTGTTTCCAAATAAAAAATAAAATAAGGCTGGGGGTGTAGCTTGGAGGTAGAATTCCCCTGGCTTCAATCCCCCAGCACCACACACAAAAAAAAAAAAGAATAAAAAAACTAAAACTACAGACGTTACCTCCCCATATCACAAAGTCAAGAAATGACAGGGCCACAGGATTCAAAGTTAGATCAGAGGCAGAGGTTTAACTACTACAAAATATAGAGAGGATAAAATTATATTTATGAGACAGAGCTTTGTTGAAATGTGAATTAATGTGGTATGGGCTTTTTTTGTTTTGGTTTTTCTTATCTTCCCTTTTCCGTAAAATGAGGGGCTAGACTCCCAAGGCTGCTGTCATGTTCAGCCTCTGTTTCCATGGTTTCAAAACAATATAAAAAGGTATTCAGGTGCCTAGTCCAATTGTTACTGAAAAGGCACTCTGAAGGATGCCAGTATGGAGTCCTTAGCCACCGGCTGGGACCATGTGCTTCCATGGCTTCATTAAGGGACACATTAGCATGACATTAATTGGTAGAAACAGCTGTAGCACAAACCTCCAGCAGATAGGAGGCTAGAGACACAGAGAACAAAGAGAGAGCAGGAAAGCAATGATTGGCTGACCTGGCGCTGTCTAGGTCAGGGATGGCATTTGGTCCCTCTGCATTTCTAAGTTCTCATGAATGTGGATGCCCAAGCAGCAGCCCAAGGCCTCTCTCATTTCCATCTCAATCTCCAGGAAGAATTACAATAAGAACAAGAGCTATTGAGGCAGAGAACAGGTTCTGAATATTAAAGTGCATACTAGACAGAAACTGGCAAAAGGAAGAATAAGAGAGGTTTTTTTTATGGGCCTAACAAAGTATAACACTCACCAGAACACCTGCCATACAAGTCCAGATCACACAGTACCTTTTGAGAAGCTTTTTCAAATTCCCTCAATTGGTTTTCTCTTCTTCCTTTATCCCCATACACTTACTACACATCACAGGAATATAATGAATAAAACACAGTCCCAATCCCAGGGACCTTAATCTGATGGAGGAACCTGCATACACAGAAACGATTCTTGTTATCCAAGGATAACTAGTACCTAAAAATACCACTGAAAGTTAACTGATGCCAGGCGTAGTAGTGCACACCTATAATGCCAGTACTTGGGAAGCTAAAACAGGAGGATTGCAAGTTCAAGACCAGCCTCAGCAACTTAGCAAGGCTCTCAGCAACTTAGCAAGACATCCAGCAACCTAGCAAGACCCTGTTTCAAAATGAAAGCAAACAAAAAAAGAGCTGGAGGTGTAGCTTAGAGGTAGAATGCCCCTTGGTTCAATTCCTAGTACCACAAAAAAAATAAATAAAATTAACTGACACCCTCAGTAACTTAGTGAGACCCTGTTTCAAAATAAAAAATAAAATAGGGCTAAAGGTGTAGCTCTGAGGTGGAACGCCCATAGATTCAATCTCCAGGAAAACACACACACACACACACACACACAAAGAATGGCAAATGCAGAGGAGTCCAGTAAAATGAAAATGGAATTCTATGGCAGCTAACACCACAAAAGAGGGATACCCAGGTATCATGAGCTTCTTAATAAAAGAACACACCAATACCTATGAAGTAGTCATTCAAAACAAAACAAAACCAAAAACCTGAATCTGACCAAGCTTCTAAATAAAACTACTAATTTACAAGAAATATATAGGACCAAGGAACTTGTTAGTGGGATACAAAATCTACAGTGAATAATCTACAGGACAATGTGGTTTCTTCAACAAATAAACTGAAAGGAGGAAAAAATATTGAGAAGGAATTTAGAGATTATAAGAGACATAAAAAGCCGGGCAGGTGGCGCACGCTTGTAATCCCAGTACTTGGCAGGCTGAGACCAGAGGATCCAGGTTCGCAGCCAGCCTCAGCTACTTAGTGAGGCCCTCTGCAACTTAGTGAGATCCTGTTTCAAAATAAAGAATAAAAAATAGGGCTGGGAGTATAGCTCAGAGGTAGAATGCCTCTGGGTTTAATCCCCAGTACCTAAAAAAAAAAAAAAATAAGACACATAAAAAATGTTTACCAGTCTCAGTGAAGACCTTATTTAGATTTTGTTTCAAACTGTTTAAGGGGGGGTAAAAACCAACAATATGACATCTGAACCATAACTGAGTATTTTGATGATATTAAAGGATTATTGGGTATGAGGGGAGGGGCCGTGGTTTTTTGTTTGCTTTTTTTTTTAAGTAGATTTGGCACCGAGTCACCAGTGGCCTTAGCAAAAGCAGTTGTGATGGGGTGGTGGAGGTACAAGTAGAGTGAAATTGGCTGCAGAATAAAAAGGAGGTAAGGAACTAGAAGCAAAAGTTGTAAATAGCTTTTTTTGTGTGTGTGGTGCTAGGGATTAAACCCAAGGGCATTCTACCTCTGAGCTACACCCCAGCCCTATTTTTATTTTTTAATTTGGAAATAGGGTCTTGCTAAATTGATGCAAGCCTCACTGAGTTGCTGAGGCTGGTTTCGAACCTGCAATCCTCCTGTCTCAGCCTCCCCAATACTGGGATTACAGGCATGCTCTACCACACCCATCTGTATACAGCTATTTAAAGAAGACTGACTTTGAGGGAAAGCAGAGGGTTAAACTAGAGGCTGACATAGGCTCTCAGGAGGACTGGTGTTTGGTGGGGAACAGGAAAGTTGTTTTCCTTTAAATAGAATGTCTAAGTGCTGCTATACCTCAAAAAAAAAAAATTAAGATGGCATGAAGTGAGGTTTCTAAGAAGAGACCATGGGAAGGAATCCAAAAGCATGTGGAGGAACAGCTTTTCCTAGAAAGAAGATGGCTTCTTTCACAGTAAAAGAAGGGTTTCTAGCTGGGCACGGTGGCGTACATTTGTAATCCCAGTGCTTGGGAGGCTGAGACAAAAGGATCACAGGTTCAAAGCCAGCCTTGGCAATTTAGCAAGGCTCTCAGTAACCTAGTAAGACCCTGTTTCCAAATAAATAAAATCAGGCTGGGGGTGTGGCTTGGAGGTAGAATGCCTCTGGGTTCAATCCCCAGTACCAAAAAAAAAGGGTTTCTTAGTCTACCTTCTTTTGCTAATAACAAAATGGGTGATACTAACTAGGTAACTTTTTTTCCCCAGAAGTTCTGGGGATCAAAACCAGGGGCACTCTCCTTCTAAGCTACCTCCCCAGCCCTTTTTTTTTTTTTTTTTTGAGACAGGGCCTCACTAAGTTGCCAAGGCAGCCCTAGAAGTTGTAATCCTCCTGCCTCAGCCACACAAACTTGGAATTACAGGTGTGTGCCACCACACCTGGCTTGAGACTAGGTAATTTTTAAAGAACTGAGATGAAATGGCTCAGTTTTAGAGACTGGGAAGTTCAACAGCAGGGTGCTGGTGAGGGCCTCATGTTGCTTCAACTCATGGGAGAAAGCAGAAGGGCGAGCAGAGGAGTGCGGATAAGGCAAAAACCAAGGGGCACCCTCACTTTATACAATCGGTTCTGGTGATAACTAACCCAGTGCCCTGAGAAAGGTTTTCATCTCTTAAAGACCCCAATTCCCAACACCACAATGGTCATCAAATTTCAGCCTGAGTTTTGGAGGGGGCAAACCACAGCAAAGAGCAAAGTCAAGAATGGGTACAAGCCGGGCGTGGTGGCGCACGCTTGTAATCCCAGTACTTTGGGAGGCGGAGACCGGAGGATCCGGATTCGCGGCCAGCCTCAGCTCTCTCTCCCTCTCTCTACTTAGTGAGGCCCTCCGCAACTTCGTGAGACCCGGTTTCAAAATAAACTATAAAAAATAGGGTCGGGGGTGTAGCGTGGAGGTAGAACGCCCCTGGGTTCAATCCCCGGTACCGCAAAAAAAAAAAAAAGAATGGGTACAAATCCAAATAGATTCTTAGATTCAGTAGTAGGAATATGAAGCAGCTATTTCAACTGTAATATATGAGGGAGGGCAGGAAAGTGAGGAGAGGGCAGGAAGAAAGTGGCAGGTGGAGAATTAAGAGAGAACTGAAGATAACCATGAAGAAAAGCATGCTATTTCCAAGCTAGAAAACAAGTGAAAACTAGTTGGTGGAAATGGGAAATGAGTCAATTAAATAGAACACCTGAAGAAATCATTAAAAGAAAGGCTGTGGAGGTATTTTCAGTTTGCAAATATTAAATCTTATCAAGAGCCCATTAGGTCTTACACCCTCTGATACAGTAATTCCACCTATTGGAATGTATTCTAAAAAAATCTTTGAAAGAAGAAAGCTATATGCAATGTTATAGGTAAAACACAGTAATTACATAGCAGGGTAATTTATAATAGGAAAATAAAAACTTAAATGGTTGTGATGGTTATTTTGTTTTTGTGGGTACTGGGGACTGACCCCAGGGCATTCCACCTCTGAGCTACATCCCAGCCCTACTTTATTTTTTTATTTTGAAACAGGGTCTCACTAGGTTGTTGAGAGACTCACTACTTGCTGAGGCTGTCTTCGAACCTGCAATCCTCCTGTGATGGTTAGTTTTATGTGTTAACCTAGCTAAATTATAGTAACCAGTTAGTCAATTAAATACCAATCCAGATGTTGCTATGAAGGAGTTTTGTAAATGTGGTTAACATCTATAATCAATTGACTTTAAGATTATTCTCAGGCCAGGCGTGGTAGCACATGCTTTTAATCCCAGTACTTGGGAGGCTGAGACAGGAGGATCGCAGGTTCATGGCCAGCCTCAGCTACTTAGTGAGGCCCTCCACAACTGAGACCCTGTTCCAAAATAAAGAGTAAAAAAAAAAAAAAAATAGGGCTGGGAGTGTAGCTCGGAGGTAGAATGCCCCTGGGTTCAATCCTCAACACCACAAAAAAAAAAAGATTATTCTCCATAATTTGGGCAGGCTTCACCCAATCAGTCGAAAGGCGTTAAGAACAAAACTAAGGTTTCCTTGAGAAAGAATTCTCCTACTAAATCCATTTCTTTGGTAGAACTCTGACTGATACAATGATTAATTATTTTAGGTTAATTATTGAATATTGTGTTAAATTTTATAATGAAGACTAAGGAACAACATAGTATAAAATTATAGGCCAAGAAAGAAAGCAAACAAATCCTGGTCTATATTATTATTACAACATGTAAATATGTTTGCTTACATATACCGAAAGTTAGGAACAAAAAAAGTTTGTTAGAATGACATCATCATAGCTGAATTTTAAATTTATTAATAGTGCTAAAAAAACAAGATTATAAAAAAGCTAAAAAAAAACAAGATTATAAAAAAAAAAGCTCTGTTATTTTAATGGAAGAAAGTATGACCAGGCATGGTCACACACCCCTGTAATCCCAGCTATTTGAGAGGCTGAGGTAGGAGGATGGACAGTTCAAGACCAGCCTGGGCAACTTAGCGGAGACCCTATCTCAAAATAAAAAAAATAAAACAGGCTGGGATGTAGTTAGGTTCAATCCCTAATACCATAAAAAAAAGTTAACATTATGTGTGTTAAGCATCAGAATTCTGAGGCACTTTGAAGAAATCAACACTAATCTAAAAGAAAACTGCCAATTTTATTTTATTTTATTTTTTAGCGGTACTGGGGATTGAACCCAGGGGCATTCTACCTCCAAGCTACACCCCCAGCCCTATTTTTTATTCTTTATTTTGGAACAGGGTCTCACTAAGTTGCAGAGGGCCTCACTAAGTAGCTGAGGCTGGCTGTGAACCTGCGATCCTCCTGTCTCAGCCTCCCTAGTACTGGGATTACAAGCATGCGCCACCACACCCGGCTAAACTGCCTTGGATGGTACTAAAAAGAACTGACCCTCTAGAAGGCAAACATGCCTAAAAGGGCCTCAACCCAATGCCATTTTTTAGTAATATGCAATTCCTCAATTCAAATGAATGATCGTCAGAATGGCTGATGATCTGCTTAAGAATTGTCCATGCCCTTAGACAGCATCAGGGCATGCCTTCAACTTTTACTCAGGTCACTAAGCAGCTACTTATTCAGCACAGTGAGGTTTCTTCTTTTTACCTCCCTCAGACACTGAAAGGATTCGTTTATGTTTATTGAATTTGAGAAAATCAAACAAATGTTCTTAGACAAGAAGTCATAGGCAGCTCATGACTAGCATGTCCAAGGCCCTGGGTTCAATCCTCAGCATCAACACCACAAAAAGTCCTATGGACCACAGTTTGAATGCTGGCTCCACTATATTCATACAATTTTTAAAATACAATTTTAAAACTTTTGACTAGCCGGGCATGGTGGGGCACGCTTGTAATCCCAGTACTTGGGAGGCGGAGACTGGAGGATCTGGGTTCGCTGCCAGCCTCAGCTACTTAGTGAGGCCCTCTGCAACTTCGTGAGACCCAGTTTCAAAATAAAGGATAAAATAGGGCCGGGGACGTAGCTCGGAGGTAGAACGCCCCTGGGTTCAATCCCTGGTATTGCAAAAAAAAAAAAAAAAAGATGTATATATAAAAAACTTTTGAGAGTCTACTATATGTTAGACACTGGGAATACAACAGTGAACCAAAAAAGATACTTTTTATTTTAAGGAAAAGGGTACTATGTTAAGCTCATTCTCTTTAGGCAGCCATGCCCTAGAGAGAAATGATTCTCAGGAGCTTAGGCCTAGTAGGGCAGATAAACATTAATCAAATAAAGCCATAGAACAGCAAGTAAGAATATGGTTCTGGGACCAGGTGTGGTGGTGCATGCCTGTAATCCCAGTACTTGGAAGGCTGAGACAAGAGGATTAAAGGTTTGAGGATAGCCTCAGCAACACAGAAAGATTCTCAGAAACCTAGTGAGATCCTGTTTCAGTATAAAAAATAAAAAGGGCTGGAGGTCTATCTCAGAGGTAGAATTTCCCTGGGTTCAATTCTGAATACCACAAAAAACAAATATGGTTTTGTATAAACAAATAGTGATATGAATATGTAAAAGTGTTTAATGGTGAAGTATACCAACATCTGCAACTTATTATGAAATGCTTCAAAATAATATGGATTGATAAATACACTAAGAAATGGATAAACATTCAATAAAGCAAATACAGTAAAATATCAAAGAAACTAAAGAACAGGCATATGGGTGTTCATGTACATACTACCCCCACCAGTATTATATTATAAAAATTTTTAGACATACATAAAAGTTGAAATAAATATAGGATAAAAGTTTCAAGATGAGTCAATTTAAAGGATTTTTTGGCACTGGAGAGTGAATACAGGGGCATTGGAAGACGAAGATGGGAAGATCACAAGTTCAAGGCCAGCATGCAGTAATTTTGCCAGACCCTTTCCATTTTTTTTCTTTTTAATTATTTTGTTTGTATGTGTACTACAGGGGATGGAACCCAGAGACATTCTACCTCCAAGGTACACCCCCAGCTCTTTTTTTTGTCTTGCTAAGTTGCTGAGAGTCTTGCTAAATTGCTAAGACTGGTCTTGAACCTGTGATATTCCTGCTCAGCCTCCCAAGTACTGGGATTACAGGCATGTGCCACCATGCCTGGCTCATGAGACCCCTTTTTTTTTTTTTTTTTTTGCGGTACCGGGGATTGAACCCAGGGGCGTTCTACCTCTGCGCTACACCCCCGGCCCTATTTTTTATACTTTATTTTGAAACCGGGTCTCACGAAGTTGTGGAGGGTAAGGAGAGAGAGAGAGAGAGAAACCAGGAGAGAGAGAGAGAGAGAGCTGAGGCTGGCCGCGAACCCGGATCCTCTGGTCTCTGCCTCCCAAAGTACTGGGATTACAAGCGTGCGCCACCATGCTCAGCTATGAGACCCTTTTTCTAAATAAAAAATAAAAAGGGCTGGGGGTGTAGCTCAGAGGTAGAATGTCCCTGGGTTCAATTCCCAGTACAACAACAAAAAAATTTTAAAGTATATTATTACAGATTTTCCCACTTTGCTCACCTGGTTTTTTATTTGTCTATGTGTTTGTATTTCTTAAGTTACTTTACAAATTATATAGATTTTTTTATGGTACTGGGGATTGAACTTAGGGGCATTCTACCTCTGAGCTACACTCCCAGCCCTACTTTATTTTTTTATTTTGAGATAGGGTCTCACTAAGTTGCTGAGGGCCCCACTAAGTTGCTGAGGCTGGCCTTGAACCTGTGATCCTCCTGTCTCAACCTCCCAAATACTGGGATTATAAGCATGCCCACTGTGCCCAGTTTATAGTTATCTTCTTGAATTAATTAAGCGATATCTATCCTGAGGAGCTGGGGGTGTAGCAAAATGGTAAAGAATGTGTTCAACATGCTGGGTTCGATGCCCAGCACGAAAACAGCCAGGCATGGTGGCACACGCTTGGAATCCCAGTACTAGGGAGGCTCAGACAGGAGGATCACAGGTTCAAGGACAGCCTCAGCAAATAGTGAGACTCTCATCAACCTAGCGAGACCCTGTTTCAAAATAAAAAAATAAAATAAAATAGGGCTAGGGGTGTAGCTCAGAGGTAGAATGCCCCTGGGCTCAATCCCCAGTACCACAGGAAAATACAATAAAATAACTATACCCTGATACCAAATAAAAACCTCAGACTCTGGACTAGTCAGAAAACTCCAGATGAGAAATAATCTTAAACAAAAGATAATGTTATAAAATAGTAATTCTCCAACAGGTAATAGGAGAACCAAATTTTCTATGAGAAAAAATGTATTACTTTAAAAATAAAAGAAATGCAAACGTATCTTTAAGACAAACAAGGGGGTTTACATAAAAATACTCAGCTTGGAAGAGTATCTGACAATATTTTAATTTGCTGGACCCTGGTTACCAATTCCTGGGGGGGGGGAGGTCTTGGTGATTAAGGAGAATTCAAGGAAATTCCCAAAGAATCTTAAGAGTTAGCTGGGCATGGTGGCACATGCTTATAATCCCAGTACTTGGGAGGCTGAGTCAGGAGGATTATAGGTTTGCAGCCAGCCTCAGCTACTTAGTGAGGCCCTCCGCAACTTAGTGAGACCCTGTTTCAAAAATAAAGAATATAAAATAGGGCAGGAGGTGTAGCTCAGAGGTAGAATGCTGCTGGGTTCAATCCCCAGCTCTGCAAAAAAAAAAAAAAGAATCTTAAGAGTTAAAAGCACCTTTAGCACTTACTACAAACTCCCAACTAACAGCCAACATCAGTCAAGCACTTTCCTGCTGGCCAATATCTGTTCATATATCCATGGAGCTCCCTTGATCCTCACAACCCTGTGAAGGCATAAGACAACTACAGCATAAAGGAGAGTGAGAAGGAACTGGCTTCAAATCAGCTCTGCTGTATAGCCTCAGGCAATTCAATTAACTTCTCTGTTTTCTCTTCTATAAAATGAAGACAAAATAACACCTGTCCTAGATAACCTACAGGACTGTTCAAAGAACAAAGCGAGATCATATTAGTGAAAGTACCTTGTATACTATACACAAGGCCTTTCTGTGTCTGTCTGCCTGTCTGTCTGTCTCTCTCTTTCTCTCTGTTCTCACCACTTCCTACCTTGAGCTCTACCCTCTAAGCATCCTAAACTACTCAGGGCTCCCCTAACAGGCTCTCAAATCTGACCTTCCTAACTGCTCTTTCAGAAAGGTCTTTGTTTGCCCAGTACTTTGGGAGGCAGAGACCGGAGGATCCGGGTTCGCAGCCAACCCTGGTTGCATATTAGAATCACCTGTAAACCTTTAAAAATAGAGATGCTACAAGGCACAGTGGTGCATATCTGTAATCCCAGTACTTGGGAAGCTGAGACAGGAGGATCACAGGTTTGAGACTAACCTCGGCAACTTAGCTAGACCCTATTTCAAGATAAAAAAAATTTTATAAAGGGCTGGGGTAGTCAGGCATGGTGGCACACACCTATAATCCCGGTACTTGGGAGGCTGAGACAGGAAGAATGCAGGTTTGAAGCCAGCCTCAGCAATTTAGCAAGAACCCTGTTTCAAAATAAAAAATATAAGGTTGGGAGTATAGCTCAAAGGGAGAACACTCCTGGGTTCAATCCCCAGTACCACAAAAAAAGAGGAGCTGGGGTGTAGCTGTGAGGTAGAATGCCCATAGGTTCAATCCACAGTACCAAAAAAACTTAAAAATATAATTGCCAAGTAAACTCGAGATAGTGCCCACGCTATCATTATTATTATTATTATTATTATTATTATTATTCTGGGAATAGAAGCCAGGGGCCTTCTACCTCCAGGCTACACCCTCAGACCTATTTTATTTTTTATTTGGAAACAAGGTCTTGCTAAGTTGCTTAGAGCCTCAGTAAATTGCTGAGGCTGGCTTCGAACCTGCAATCCTCCTGTTTCAGCCTCCCAAGTACTGGGATTATAAGCACGCGCCACCACATCTGGCAGATATTTTTTAAAACTCTTAATAGTTCAAAATGTACAGCCAAATTTTTTTAAAACATAGCTATATGCTGGGTGTGGTGGCACACAGCTGTAATCCTAGTACTTGGGAGGATAAAACAGGAGGATTGTAGGTTTGAGGTGAGCCTCAGCAACTTAGTACGACCCTATTTAAAAATAAAAATAGGGCTGGGGGTGTAACACGAGGTAGAAAGCCCCTGGGTTCAATCCTCAGTAACACACACACACACACACACACACACACACACACACACACAAACATAGCTATACATAATCGTATGTTATAAAATTACAACTATTCCATCTAACATCTACATAGCTCAACATCTTATAATTCATTTTCACATGTATCATTAATCTTCACAACCACTCTGTGAGTTAAGTATTATTTATCTTCTCCAAATGAATAGGAGATGTATCCAAGTTGCTTTTTCCCTAACTTCAAATGTAGTGCTCTTAATTTTACATCTATCTCCTGCCCTGGAAGATAATAGATAATACTGTGGTAACACCAAGTACTACAAAGACAAGGTTTAAATTAGGAATACATCAAGCCGGGTGTGGTGGCGCACACTTTTAATCCCAGTACTTGGGAGGCTGAGACTGGAGGATCCGGGTTTACGGCCAGCCTCAGCTATTTAATGAGGCCCTCCACAACTTAGCGAGACCCGGTTTCAAAATAAAGAATAAAAAATAGGGATGTGGGTGTAGCTTGGAGGTAGAATGCCCCTGGGTTCAATCCCCAGTACCACAAATAAATAAATAAATAAACACATAAATACATAAATAAATTAGGAATACATCAATCCCAGCTTTGTGGGAATCAAGCAGGGGAATAAGGGAGGCCGAGCCTGAAGATCCAGTATCGGCAGATAGATGAAGGCAGAAGCCATGCATATATTGATATTGGCATTTATCATCCCAAAAGATTAAAAAGGCACATTCAGTAAAGGAGGAAAATGTCCTTGCCAGCCTCAGTGGTACTTACCCAGTCTGAAAGGGAAAAGGACACTGGAAAGGGCTAAAAGTAGAAAGGAAAGGTCAAAGAAGAAAGCCCCATAAATAAGGATGAATTTCCCAATGTTATATGAAAATTACTTAACCCTGACTTCATGAATAAGAGCCAAGACATAATGGACTTTCATAACTAAGACTTAGATCAACTCTGGAGACTTAATCAATACCACACAAAATCGTATTAATGAGGGATCGATGAACCTCTGGTTCTTTCTAGACTTTTTACCACACTATTCCTTCAGAGGGGGTAATCTGGAGGATCCTAAAGTATAAAGATAGCCCCTAACTCAAAAACAGAAAGATAAGAGAGAAGAGGACAATATTCTGAGAGAAAAGGCCTAAAACAAGGGCAGAAAATACAGTACATAATGTTAATAAATTTATGGTGGCTAAGGGAAATGAGTATTAGGCACAGGTGATTCAGAATACTGGATAAAACGTAATCTTGAAGCTTCCATAAGAGAATATTATCTTCAAAGTCTGCAATCATGACCATATGGCAGGAGTTTTATCAACAACTGTTTTTTTCTAGTTCAAACTATGGACTTCAGTCAGGGTTGTCTTAGGGGCAAGAAGCTAAAGAGATTAAGAAGCAATATAAAAGGATGTTTCTAGTGCGCCAAGTTTAGTTTGATAGAGTTAAAAAGTCAACATCAGCCGGGCGTGGTGGTGCATGCTTGTAATCCCAGTACTTGGGAGGCTGAGATAGGAGGATCCCACGTTCAAAGCAAGCCTCAGCTATTTAGTGAGGCCATCCACAACCTAGTGAGACCCTGTTTCCAAATAGATATAAAATCAGGCTGGGGGTATAGGTTGGAGGTAGAACGCCTCTGGGTTCAATCCCCAGTACCAAAAAAAAAAAAAGTCAACATGATTTAGTGGCAAAAGTAAAGTACTACATTTACAATTTTAAAATGTGATGCCGGGCGTGGTGGCGCACGCTTGTAATCCCAGTACTCTGGGAGGCAGAGACCGGAGGATCCGGGTTCGCGGCCAGCCTCAGCTCTCTCGCTGTCTGTCTGTCTGTCTCTCTCTCTCTCTCCCCTTAGTGAGGCCCTCCGCAACTTTGTGAGACCCGGTTTCAAAATAAAGAATAAAAAA
>PVJS01052470.1:0-13607 GCA_004027185.1 Glis glis
GAGCTGAGGCTGGCTGTGAACCCGGATCCTCCGGTCTCCGCCTCCCAAAGTACTGGGATTACAAGCATGCGCCACCACGCCCGGCACTCAAAAAGTTTTAAATTATCAGACTATAAAAATTATGTTTGGGTTGGACATTATGCATTATGGCCTTTGAATACAATAGGTTCTTAGACAAGGTGAGGCCATTATAAATGCATTTGACCAGAGCAACTCAGACTTATCAAATTCAATTTCAATTTGGTTTAGGTATTTTTAACACATTTAAATATAAACTCAAGCACAAAATCATTTTTTTACTTTAATTATAGTTTGGTTGTCATTGTAACTCTATTAAATCTAATTGAATCATACATTTTTCTAGCTAAAGGATTTACTTAAAATGGCACTGAAGTGTTATGTATGTTACTTCCTAATATATATCCTCCAATATATTTATCTCTAAATATATGTGTATATCTACATCTGTATCTGTATATGTATATTCTCTATGCCTCATAATTCTAGAGTAATTATTATTATACACATTCTACATATGAGATATCAAGCTCAGAGAAGTAAGGTTTCTTGGCCAAAGTCCCATAGTAAGCAATGAATCCAGGATTCTAACTCCCAACACAGTGATTTATCAGCTACATTACCAGA
Organism: Glis glis; assembly: GCA_004027185.1. Classification (NCBI taxonomy): domain Eukaryota; kingdom Metazoa; phylum Chordata; class Mammalia; order Rodentia; family Gliridae; genus Glis; species Glis glis. Next base: position 646 of record PVJS01052470.1, read on the forward strand.
CAGTCAACAGGATGGGTTTGGTAGAACTGCATAGTTTATTTTTAGAGTGGAAATCAATAAATGTGGTATTTATGTAAAGCAACAACAGGCTAAAAAATAGTTATTCTAAAAACCAAATTCATTTTCAAACTGGCTTTTCTATACAATTTTGTGAAATTGTTGTAAATTCTTGTTCTTAATTTGTTTCACATATAAATTAAGGATGACAATGCTAGTTTACCTTTCAGAATTTGTGAGAATATTTAAGTCATTAATCAAACTATACTTTCTCATACTGAGATGAAATGTCTTAATATTTTATTATTGTTATTATACTGTCTTAAATATTTAACAAATATAAATCTTATATATTTAAAATATAATTCCAATTTTTTATTTGTGTTACTATGTTTTGAAGTAATAGTTATCTGGTTCCTTATAAAATACTTGATTTAAATTTGACTGAAAAATTTTAATTATTTTTCCATGTATATTGTTGATTCAAACAACCTCTTAAATATTAAAATTTAGATATTTAGAACTGTAAAAAGTATACAAATATAACATAGAGAACTTGTTAAAACACTGTTCTTCTGGTCTCCACCCTAGAAATTTTATTGCGGAGGGTCTAGGGTGGGGCCTTAGGTTCTCCATTCCCAATAAGCTCCTTGGTGATGGGGAAGTCATTGTTCTGCATGGGTACCACAACGAATAACACTACAATAGAGTTCTGATCTTTAGTGTTCCATTGACTGTTTATTACCATCTTCTCCCATTTTCCCACTGCCATTTATTTAACACCTGCTACATGAATATAACTATTTAATGTAAGCACTAACCAAGTAGAAAGTCAGTTGACTGGTGTGTCTTTTCCTCATACACTCAAGCTTGTTTCATGTCTCATACATCCATCCCTTGGAAGAGACATGGTCTCTATCAAAATGTTTCTGCTTCCCCATAAAATGAGTGATAAAAAGATTCCTATTTTAGGCAAAGCAATTGACTCAAGAACAAAGAGCAACTGAATTTCTGAGAATTAAATCATGAAATTAAAAGATACTAGGAGATGTAAACATTTGGAATATTGCTATTTTTAAACTTTTCTACCACAACACCAACTTGAAGAGAATGGATGGTTACTTCGGAGTCTCATTTGAATCAGTAAGCTACGAATATGATCGAGTTTTCAACAGTTTTCATGTTCAGACATATCATAATTTCCTAATCTGAATTAGATAGGGAGTTTGTTGCCATAATTTCCCTTTAAAAGAAAATTAGGTTGTCAGGCATGATGGTACAGGCCCCTGTAATCCTTGTACTTGGGAGGCTGAGATAGGAGGATCACAGGGTGAAGGCCAGCCTTGGCAACTTAATAAGACCCTCAGCAACTTAGCAAGACCCTGCTTCAAAATAAAAAGGACTGGGGGCAGGGGGCAGGCATGGTGGTGCATGCCTGTAATACCAGTACTTGGGAGGCTGAGACAAGAGGGTTGCAGGTTCAAGGCCAGCCTCAGAAATTTGGCAAGACCCTGTTTCAGAATAAAACATTAAAAGGACTGGAGGAGTAGCTCAGAGGTAGAATGCCCCTGGGTTCAATCCCCATTGCAAAAAAAAAAAAAAGGCTGTGGGTGTACCTCTGAGGTAGAATGCTGCTGGGGGGGGGTCAATTGGATCAATGGTCTGAGATTTGCTAAAATAATTCAGTGGAGTCGGGCACACGCCTGTAATCCTAGTACTTGGGAGACTGAGACTGGAGCATAGCAGGTTTGAAGACAGCCTCAACAATGTAGAGAGACTGTTAGCAACCTAGTGAGACACTGTTTTAAAACAAAAAATAAAAAGGGCTGGGGGTGCAACTCGGAGGTAGAATGCCCTTGGATTCAATCCCCAGTACCACAACAAACAAACAAACAAACAAATAAGTAATTCATTCATTCATTCAATTTTTTTTTCACTAAGAGTAGAACTTTTCAGATCTCTTTTCCTTTCTGATGTGCCTCTGAGTGATTTCAGGTGTCAAAATAATAAAATAACAAACATAGGTAATTAAAATAGTGCTTTTTGAAACCAATATTAATATTATATCATTTAATCTCACCACAAACCTGAGGTTGGTGAGTGTTATTATTTCTCAATTTTATAAAGGAGTTCCCCAATGTTAAATGCATAGCCTTAGAAGAATCCTATAAGGAAGAAAACTATACATAGACAAATTCATAAACCTTCATGACTTTCCATTACCAGTTAATGGTTCCTGAATTCACAACCCTTGATTTTATTGGTTTTGTGTTTATTTCCCTGAAATTCATTCATCATTCATTCATTCATTCATTCAATATTGAGCACCTGCTTTTTGCCAAGTACTATTCTAGGCACTGAAAAACATCATAAAAGTTGACAAAACATAAAAAATCCCTATTCTTGTGATATTTATATTTTTATACTTTCATTAGTGCATTGCAATTATACATCATAGTGAAGTTCAATATTATATATAAATATACATGCACATAGCTCTTGGTGTATTTCCCACTACATCTCACCCCACTATCTCTTCCTTCCTCTCCTGTGTGCTAGTGAAACCCATAGTAATACCTTTCTATATTGCCAAAGCATTATTTGAACTATTTCCTTCCTCAATCCTTCTTTTATTTCTCCCCACCTTCCTTCCTCAGTCCCCTTCAACTATTCTACTGGTCTCTCTCCACATTTATCCAAAGTCCCTTATGTTTCCTATTTTTTCTCTAGCTTCCCCATATGAGAGAAAACATATGACCTGACCCCTGGCTGGTCTCACTTAGTGTAATATTCCCAGTTTCACCCATTTTCCTGCAAGTGACATACTGTTGTTCTTCTTTATGGCTGAGTAGAATCCCATTGGGTGTATAGACCACGTTTTCCTTATCTGTTCATCTGCTGCTGGGCACCTGGGCTGGTTCTGTGATTTGGCTATTGTGAATTGTGTTGCTATAAACATGGGTATGCATGGTGATATTTGTATGCTAATGCAAGGAGACACAAATAAGTGAAATATATGGCACACTAGAGGTTAATATGCTCTATGAAGGACAATAAGGATTAAGGGGTTGTGGGGTCACAGGGGTTGAGAGGACAATATAATAGAGGTTAGGGAAGGCCTCACAAAGAAATGAGGTAAGAGAAGAAGCCTTGAATGTAGCTGCTCTGAACAGAACAACAGGAAATGCATAGGCCCTGCGGCAGGAGCATGCTGGTGGAACCCATGAAGAGGCACCATGAAGAGGCTGGACCAGAGAGAGGGCAGGAGAGATAAGAGGAAATGCGGTCAAAGCACTTTAGGAAGCCAGACCCTGCAGTGTGACACAGACCAAGGCAAGGACTTTCTCCTTGAGTGGAATGGGAGCTACGGGGAGGTTGGATCCCAGGGAGACAGGATCTAACTTTGGCTTTAGCAGAATTGCTGCTGCCGCTGTGTTGGGGGTGGATGGAAGAGGTACGGTTTGCAGCAGGAGGGCCTGCTAAAGAGACCCTTACCTTGAGCTGGGTGAGACACAGTGGAGGATGGAGAGAGGTGATGGGAAGAAGTGGATTTTGAGTGTATTCCACAAAGCAACAGAAGTTTGTGATGAGAAGAAAAGGAGTCTAGGGCAGCTTTCAGGTCATTTTTTCAACTATTAGCGAAAAAGAAAAAGAGAAAAGAAAATGTGCTTGCCCATGCAGATAGTTTCAACTGATCACAAGCTATAGGAATCTCTTTGGCATTTACATTTTTCACTTTAAAACCCAAGAAATACAATAGCCTCTCTCTCTCTCTCTCTCTTTCTCTCCTTTACCTGATTCCCTTAGGTTTTATAGTTTAAAGGATTGCAGTTATAGATATATTTTTTCCTTATCACAGTAATGGGTCAGAAGGTCTGCATAATATTTCCAAGACAAAGCAGTGCAGGTGAATTGGATGAATTCATCATTCACCAACACGTCTCTGCTTCAGGTTCACAGGCCACAAACCCTGCAGATTATTAGCACATCCAGTTGCTAAGATGGTTGGTAAGAAAAGGAAACCAACAAGGAGATTCATTGTTAGTGCTCATCATTCCTACCTCCATCAAAAGGAAAATGCTGCTAACTTCAGACTGTTGATCTATTAAATATCAAATATGTACACATACACACACGCATATGTTTCTCCCTTTGTCTTGGATTCATGTCATGGCAAAAGAGTCTGAATGGTAGTTACTGGTTGGCTTTGCATCTGAATATTGAGAGTTATGATTTGTAGGGATTTACTTCTGGCACGATTTTTTTTAGGTTGAGGCATACCCTTTTGTTGCTTGTTTTAAAAATGGCTAAACATATATCAATTGCTTTCGTTTTTAGTCCTTTTTTTTTTTCAAACTTTTCCACATGGGATCTCCTCTTCGTTCTCCAGGAACAAGCAGTTACTGAGCAGATTGTGAACTCCCGAGCAAGTCATTCCACTGCTGTCTTCTGCTGCTGTTTTCTGGGCCAAAGAGTTAACAGCTGTGCAGACACTGGAAAAAAATTATTGAGATAAATATTTGTTTCAACACATTCTTCTTAGTTACCACACCCAGTTTTGAAATCAAAATATCCAACCTCTGTCTGATATAACATGTTAGCCCAAACATTCCTTTTCTTGGATTTTTAAGGACAAGCACTTTTAAAAAATTTCATTCTGCTGGGCATGGTGGCTTGTGCCTATAATCCTAGTAAATGAGAGGCTGAGACTGGAGGATTGCAGGTTTGAGACAGCCTCAGCAAGTAGTGTGTCTCTTATCAACCTAGCAAGACCCTGTTTCAAAATAAAAATAAAATAGGGCTGGGGATGTAGCTCGGAGGTAGAATGCCCCTGGGTTTAATCTCCAGTCAATAAATAAATAAATAAATAAATAAATAAATAAATGAATAGGGCTGGGGGTATAGCTTGGAGGTAGAACGCCCCTGGGTTCAATCCCCAGCACCAAAAAAAACAACAATCTATAAAACAAAAAGTCTTATTCTGATGGAAAATAAAATTTTCCATAATATGTCTTAATGAATGCTGAATCTAAGGAATCTTTTCTAATTTCAAATCCCACCTCTAACCTTTATTTTGCATCTTAGTGTGAAACTTTTTGTGAGCCACTTTGGTCCTGTCGTGTGTTCTCAGGCCTGAGCAGGCCATGGCCAGGTTGCCCTGCTGTACTTTCTTTCTCCCGTTAGTTATTTTTGACATAAAGAAGCTGGCGGGTTCACACATGTTTGTCTGCCATAGGTAAATTGGCTTATTTCCTTGTTGGACTTGAAACTTATTCTATGATTTACAAACTCTTTTTCACCATAGAATGTTTCATTCAAATGACTTTTTTTGACAGTAAAACACAAGACTCAAAACAGAGCTGCTGGCAGGAGTCCCCAGCACATTGTAAGCCCTTTCTTCCCAGGCAGGCTCAGGGCTCTTCTGCCCAAGCTCCTATTTCATCTACTTCCTGGGTATTTTTCCAACATACCAAGGAAGATAAGTTACGGACTTAATGCTGCAAAAAATGAGTAACATGTTGATAATGTTGATATGCTCAAGAAATAGTCATCAGGTTACAAAATGTAAAAGTGATGACTCAGCAACAGCAGCAGCAGCAGCAGCAGCAGCAACAACAACAACAACAAAAAAAAAACCCACCAATCCCTTAAATACATCTTTTATGAGAAAGTGCTTTGGTTATGTTTTACAAAGTATGGCTTTCATTTTGATGCCTTATACCAGAATCAAGTATAGCTATTAAATATGAGGCAGTTCTATAATAATCTTACCACATTATAATACTATAGTGAAGGTAGGCATGAAATACTTTAACATCCACACCAGGGTAGGGAGATACATGGAAAATAATAATGAAACAGCAAGGCCAGAAGACATAGGCTTCTCAGATAATGTCAGACTTTCAGGTTTCTCTCTTGTCATCAATTGAGTTTCACTAGCCCAGTGGAGAGAAAGAATACAAAGAAACTATTATTCAACAACAACAATAGGTAAGCATATTACAAAAGAGATATAGGGAACTACCACATAAAATTTGTTCTCCATTGAAGGGAATTCTGTGAAATGCCTTCAGTGCCTTGATTTTTTGTCATTTAACCTTCTCATCATTATTATCAATGCCTTGTTATCATTTCTCTAACTATGAAAGGGGAGTTGGTAGGAAGCTATTGGTATAAGAAATAAGAAATTGGGGGGGAAGCATCATGATAACAGTAAGAATGCAAAAGAGAAAAATTCAAGATAATCAATGATAGAAGGAACATTAAACTCCATTGAACATAGCCTTGAAATAAAGTGATGAAAAACTAGAAGACTTTTAGAAAAAGTTCTGTTTGGGTGGTTGGTACACTGTAATAACATTAACCAAAACCAACATTAACCAACATGCAAGGTGGGAAATACTCTTGACTGTAAACTGAGCCATTTGGCTCCCTATTTTCATTCCATCTTTTAGGAACCAAATACTATTTGATAATCTGCCACCATATAAACACATTCCGATGAAACAGTTAATTCCACATTGGCCATAGTTGCCTGATGGGCTTTAAAAATCATGTTAAATTAACATAAAGTAAAACAGTGAATGTCTGTAAAATTTTTCTTTAAAATCATTGTAATCATTTAAATTCTAAATTTAAATTGATCATTGTAATCTCTTTAAATAAAAAATAACAGAACCGAAGTTCTAATAAATGTAAATTTACAAACAATACATGAAAACAATGAAGTGCTGTTCCTCTCTTCCCTGGCCTCATAACAGCAATGAGTTCTGTCTCCTTTGAGACTGAAATTGTTCACAGGTTTACATATGTCCCTAAAGTTCAAATAGCTAAGTGTCCCAGAGAGCTTTATTGCTCTGACTCATGTTTGGCCAGATGATTCAATATTAGGGAATTGAGTCACTAAGTCAGACTGAGTCTGTGCATTTGAAACATTAAACAGAAGACTTTTGAAAGGAAATGTCATGCAAATTTAGAGGCAAAGCTGTTAATGGGATAGAACACTGGACTGAAAGTAGATAGAAATTATCCCCTCTCCCCCAGAGTGCTGGTGGATTATGAGGTCTACATTCTGTGTGAGCCTTCAGGAAAGTACCACAGCAACATGAGGCAGATGACTTAATTTCACAACATCGGCCTGAAAAGAAATGTTCTCTTCAAATAGTTCTCATTATTATTAAATATTTTTATCGTGTTTTCAGTTGTATCTTAAGAAGAAATGTCATTTTTATCCTCCCCTCTTGAAACAAATGCCTTTGATTCTAGAGAGTTATTGGAAGGGATGATGGAGAGAGAAAGGGTGTGTAAGGTAACCTGTGGGAGGGGTTTGGCATTGAAGCAAAGGAAAGAGAGACATACTGCGGTAATTAAAAAGGTAGCTGGTTCAAAGGGAGGATATTTTCGAAATAGACACGTTTTGAAGGTGAGAGTGAAATCAGAGCTAAATTTTTAGGGGAATCAGTGGAAAATAAAAGATTAAAGAAATGGGAGAAGGGAGTTTGTACCACAATTGCCCTCCTTTTGGCCCATTTGAAATTTTGTGTATTCTTAAAAACCAGATCCACATTCTCCAACTCCTCTGTGCCCTAATCCTTGTTATGTATACATTTGTGTATATGTAACAGGTAAAGACAAAATGTGCAAGCTAATATCCACAGAGAAAAAAATCCAATCCATTATGTAAGGACCTGGTCTTTACCAAAGCTAAAGGTTAAAGAGCTTCTTTAATTATCATAGAAGTCTGGTGTGGGAAATATAGTAAAAACAGAAAAATAATTAATGAATCCCTTAATCTTCATATACATAGGTAGACATTAGACCACATTCTGTCTTTAGTCATGATATTGATAATACTATTTGTCTTCTGGTAATGGTGTGTGTGTGTGTGTGTGTGTGTGTGTGTGTGTGTGTGTTACTGGCGATTGAACTCAAGGATGTTCTACCTCTGAGCTACACCCAGAGCCCCTTACTAAATTTTTTTTTTGAAACAGGGTCTTGCTAAGTTGCTCCAGCCCATGATCCTCTTGTCTCAGCCTCCTGCGTACTAGGATTACAGTTGTGTACCACCATGCCTGGCTGTAATTTTTTAATACTAATTTTGCTTCTGTACTTCTCTTGTTGATTAGACTAGATCTTCATAGTCGAGCTTTATGCACAGGAACATTCAATAAGCTAGCTGCTTTTCCCCCCTTTTTACCAGGCTGTTTCACACGATTCAAGTTGCACCAGGAGAACTGGTGTTCAGCTTTCTTTTCCATGGTATGTTTGAAAGGAGGGAGTCAGAGGAAATAGAGGCTCCCAGCAGTGGCAACAGCTGGAAGGCATCTCTAATTAGATTCCAGGCGAACTTGGGCTGCATTTCTAATTTTCCATATGCTGGCTCACAGTTTCTTTCTAAAAGGTTCCCAAAACTAATGCAGATTTTAAAAGATTTGCTGCACTTGTATATGTCACTCAATATGAAGTTGTTTTTCATGAACACCTTAGCATGAAATATAGAGTGATAATCACTAAGTCGTGAGTTAGAAGATGTCCCCTGAACAGGATGTCTTAGGTCTGTATGTTTGCCCAATTTATTATATATTCATAAAAGCCTTAAGACTGCGATTACATCATAAAATTAAGAGAAGCATTTAAGCCTCAAAGATGAAATTCTAGCTTACTTTTTAAGTTTTTTCCCCCATATAAGCTATTTGAAGTTTTTGTTGCAGGTTAATGTAACTTTTCTTACGAAGCAGAAAACAAACAAATCCTTATATTCAATATGCAAACAAATCAGTCCTATGAAATTTGAAAGCACATGTTGTGCAGTTGTAATTATATTTTCAGTACAACTATTGGGTTGTGTTTTTCAATGTTCTAGCCTGAAAAGGTTGATTTAAGATTTTCATACTCAATAGAACTAAAGATCACATTGGTTGCTTAAGAACAACTTTAAAGACCCATTGCCCTTTTCAAATATATGGTTAGTCTACTTATTTTTCATTTTATTTTCTACTAAAATATATTGTTAATTAGCTTTGTAACTATGAAGGTCTTATGTTTTCTCTTCACTCTTCTCAGGAAAGGCCTCTGAAATTAATTATTTTAAAAGAAAGAGAAGCTGCTATTGTTTAAGGATGTTAATCGAGATATTTAATATAATAAAATGTTGACAATACCTTTAGAGAGCCGAATATAAAGGAACTCTCGCCATCCCAAGGCTTCAGACAACACATTGAAGCCTTTATTGCTATTAGCTTATGGAATGACTTCTCCTTCAGTCCCTACTCTCCAAACTTAACCTTCTCTGAAACAGTTCCTGTTATGAGCTGCCCACAATTATTAGACACAAAGTATTCTGAAGTAAAATGCAGCCTCTAATTTATAACAGCATATGTAATTTCACAGCTTCATCTTGCCACTACAATTACAACAACCTATGAAGTGGTCCACAGCCACCAGTCTTTGCCTTCTACCATCTTTCACTCCTTTAAGCCTAACTTGCCTATCACACCATGCTAGTTCTTGCCTGAAAAGCTCAAGTTTGTTGGAGCTCCCAGCGCACACACCTCATCTTGGCATAGAAGACCCTGCGTAGACCACCACGTTACTGTCTTTCCAGACTCCTTTCTTAGTGCTCCTTCAAGTATCCCATATTCTACTTGTAATAATTACCCCACCATTCATGAATTATCTTTTTCTCATACTTCTTTGTCTTTGAGCAGGTTGTTCCTTTTGGAGTGTCTTTTACCCATTTTGCATCCTGTGTACATTGATTTATCCTTCAGAACTCAAACCATATATATTATTTCTTTACTTATTCTTAAAACACAATTCACATGTTGTTTTATATTTGCCGATACTGAAGCTCTTACCACTGTATTCTCCATTCCACTTGGAGATCCTCAGTGGTCTGTATAAATTTACATTGGCCACAGCATCTGGAATTATATGGCAGAAAGCAGTCAAGAAATATTTATTAAATAAATATGTGGTCTCACTGACTTCTGGTATATTTACAATATCACTTTATATTTTTGCTTCTAATGTCTTGGATCCCCTTCTCCTATTCTTCCCGTTAAATGGTTAATAACACATTCTTTATGTTCTAAGAGACCAATTTTTTTTCGGTATTGGGGCACTCTACCTCCCAGCTACACCCCCAGCCCTATTTTATTTTTATTTTTTTGAAACAGGGTCTTACTAGGTTGATGAGAGTCTCACTACTTGCTGAGACTGTCCTCAAACCTGTGATCCTCTTGTCTCAGCCTCCCAAGTACTCGGATTACAGGTGTGTGCCACCAGGCCCAGCTGGAGACCAATATTTTAAATACTCCCTGTAAGATGGGGAGACTGTCTGATTATTGTAAATAGTTAGAACCCTAATCTGTTTTAAGTGTATTTTTCTTAAAGTAGGTTTTAACTCACTTGCTTTCAGAATTACTATCTAATCTCATATTTTAGATAAAGAAATTGCATGAGTTATTTTAAATTTTTTCAACTTGTGCCTACAGCTGAATAAATGTTCAACTTTTCCAGCACTGGTTCGAAAAATGATGACATTTCAGTAGTTAGCTATTACCTTGCTCACCTGCTGCTCATCCAGCATTGGTCAATAGATAGGCACAGCAAATACTTTGTCATTTCTATTATATCTTGTTCCAGCTAATTAAAGAATCCCCTAAGTCAAGTCAGGTGTAAATATAAAGATAAGAAGAGAAAGGGAAAACAAATCATCACCAAACAGCTACCATTTGATATAATTGGCATGGGAACAAAAATATATACTGTGTATTTTCCACAAGTTTTGTATCTATTTATGCTTGATCATTAATATATTTTGTGGAAGCCAGGCTCACTGGCCCAGACCTGTAATCCCACTACTTCGGAGGCTGAGATATGAGGATTGCAGGTTCAAGGCCAGCTCATGGTAACTTAGTAAGACCCTGTTTCAGAATAAAAATAAGGTCTGAGAGTATAGCTCACTGGTAGAGCACCCATGGGTTCAATCCCCAGTGCTCCCCCCACATATGTGTATATACATATATTGTGGAAAATACTTATATAGCTATCATTCATAAATTTCAGATAAAATGTCTTAAAGCCAAAATTGTTTTGTTCTTACTAAATAAAGTCCATTGATTTTACTTATAAATGGGAAGAATTTTTATTTGCCATATTTCACTAACATATCAGTGTCCTGATAAAAATTGGGGTGTATAAGCAGAAGTCAAATTATCTTTATTGTCTCATAAGTAAAAGGGTATACTATTATCCTCTAACAATTAGAGAATGAGTTTTATTTCCTTCTGCAGCAGCTTTGTACATGCTTATGTTCAGTTGGAGTTACATGAGAGCTAAACGATCAAAAAAGGTAACTTCCATTAAAAAAAATGGGGAAGAAAATTCCAAAGCCTTCTCTGATGTAAAATTATTTTCAACCACATAATCAGGAAATTTCCCCTTCATAACCAATTTTACATCCTAGTTATGCTGCTTCTGTCCTTCATACTCAGTGGGATTAGTACACTTACCATAAACTATCATTTTCATACCTTATAAATACTTTAATTCATTCCTTAGCCTCTATTTCCTTGGACTTTTGTTTTTGTGGGGCTTTTCTTTTTTATCATGATTGGATTATGCATATAATAAGAACTCCATGTGAAGTAAATATTAGCAAAGCACAGTAGTTTTCATAAACTATGTGTTACATAGAGATGGTTAAATTGTAATTTACATATAATGAATACATTTTTATGACACAAAAAGAATATTTTGTGACAACTGCTAATACTCTCTCTAACTTGTAAAATAAACTGGATAGAACAGAATGGATAAAATATGATGGAATGCGCCAAACCATGTTGCATTCTTCCTAATAGAAGTGGACTTACAAGAAACTTTTCAACTAAAGAAAATATACATAATGAAGGTAAATGGGTTGCAGGTAAATCTTAAATTGTATCATTTAAATTCCAGATATTTGAACTTTTGTGAGTGATAAAACCTGCACCTAAGACTTATATTAATAAAAATCATACATTAAGAGAGGATAAATACTATGACAAAAATTAAGCAACTTAAGGAAAAAGAGGCCGAGAGGAATTGTTGTTTTCTAACGGGCACCCAAGGGAGGTGTCTGAAGAAGAGGAAACATTTGAGACCTGAATGAAGAGCAAGCTAAGCTTAGACGAGCCCAGGCTGGGCGAGCAGCAGTGGCAGAGGTACTGGGACTGGAGATGCCTTGGTATATCTGGAAGATGATAAGCAGGCTGGTGTGGAGTGCAGAGGCAGAGTATGGTAGGAAATGAGAGCACAGACAAATCAGGGCCAGACCACATATTGACTGGTAGCCCACAGTGAGGACTTTGAACTTACCCCAAGTATGATAGAACCCATTGGAAGGTTTTCAGCACAGGTGTGACATGACTTAATTTATATTCAAGAATGATTTTTCTAGATCTTAGTACCTCTGTCAGACTGCACAAGAGAAAGCTACGGTCTCACAGGATAGAGTGGAATTTTCTCTCTCTACTCATTCTCTTAAGTACAAGGACCATTTTGACTACTGGACAAGATAAAAAAAAAAAACTACAGAAAAGCTGGGTGTGGTGAAGCATACCTTGTACCAGTACTTGGGAGGCTGATACAGGAGGTAGAAGACCCCTGGGTTCGATCCCCAATACCACAACACACACACACACACACACACACACACCCCTACAAAAAGATCTCGGGTCCCGCCCGAGAGTGGCACGAAACCTGACAGGGAAGTAAACTCCGGACGGCCCGAAAAAACACACCACGGGCCGGGAGACATGTCGAGCACGATCTCGTTTATTAGAAAGCCAATCCCCCTTTTAAAGTAGAGGCCATAAAGGAAACTCCCAAGCAGTAGGGTGTGACCCAATGGCACGCGAGGGTCGGGTCAATACGCCCCCCTGTAACCTATCATAGGTGGAGGCACCTGTTGTCTGTGA